>CM076583.1:1296577906-1296809797 GCA_034641835.2 Pinus albicaulis | reverse complement strand
ACACCAACACCGACATTAATCTTGTGTGTCTTGTGTATCATGTGGCTCTTGCAAACTCTCAGTTAATGCTCTACTGTTTATATGAACTAGAAATACATGTGAAATATTTCCTATGTAAGCTATGTTTCTTAGTTGTTTTATGGTCATGGCTAGATGTAATCCTTGTCTTGGTAAGTTCTTAATTGGGAAAAGTTTAGCTTGGACATGACTGGCCTAAGATGAGGTATATGAATTTTTTAGGCAAACAAGGCACAATATACTTGTAGTAGGTGCAATTGATCAAGTTGTTACAGCTAAAGCAAACCAAGTCACATGAAGTGTAGTAGCTAAGGACTTGATTGGGTTCCCAAGTCATGAAAAAATGTAAGGATATTTGTGAGGGCATGAGTGCCAAGGCATGATAAGGAGCACTAACATGTGCCAGATAGTTCAAAGGAATGTAAAATATGCTAAGATGTGTCATGTTCTAAGGCATGCCAATATTTGCAATGGTGTAACAATACATGCCAGGGACTATCAAGAAAAAAAAAGGAGAAAAAATTTAAAATACAAGGAAATGAACACATCATATTGTTAATAAGTTTTAAATTTACATTTTCCAAGAGGGGCATGTTATGCACACCAAAACTAGGTGGAAATGAGTGTCAAGTGCCAAGTGTTAGTGCATCCTAAGTTCCAAATCATCCTCTGTTACTTCTCTTCTAATTTCCAATAACTGATCTGAAATAACTTTAATTTTAAATCATGCCAAAGTAAACATCTTAATGAATGCTATACATGATAATGATCATGTCCTCTTTAGGACTGCATGTCTCTTCGTCCCCTTGATCAAATGAGCTCCTTCTCACTTGATGTTATTTCCTTCATCCTAAGGACTCTTTAAATAGTTTTTCCTAGACTTCTTAGGAACCCTCTAGAACTTACAGGTTTTATCCACTTAGACGTTAAGAAATACTAATTTTCCTTTTTAATTTAATTTTAGATTTTAAGCCCCGTCTTGGGTCCAAAATCCATTTTCTTTAATTCTATTCCCACAAAGCCTTTTGTGACCAAAATCACACAAATCCATCTTACTAGACTTGTCAAGTACCTCCCAAGCCACACAATTCAACAATATAGTCTAGTTGTAGTAACTATAACTTGGTCAAGCTCTTGTAGTCAAGCAATGGCTTGGTTGGGTTAAGTTGAAAATTAAGTAAGGGTAGTTGGGAGGGCATGATAGCTAGGGAGGGTCAGGGCATGCAAAGGAATGAAAAGGCATGCTAGCACATGTCGGGCAATGTCAATGCATGTTGAACTAGAGTGTTAGGGAGTATTGGGGCATATCAAGGGATAACTAGGTCAAAATTCATGGAAAGGAACAAATAAGAGTGTGTGCAAGGGAGTGTTAGCGAATTCAAATGTGCTAAGGATGAAGTGTGTTAGGAGAAGTTTGGAATAGGATTTATAGGAGGCAAGCCTATGGTTGTTATAAGGGTCTCAACATAGTAGTTTTAGACAAAGGGAGATCACTTTGTGCTAGGCACAACATTGTTTTTCCTTTAGTTTATTTTATTTTATTTTATTTGTATTTTTTTTATTTTTTTATTTTATATGAGATGTGGCATACTTTGTCTACATGCTCATGTTTTAAAATATTCTAGATAATTACATATTGTACATTGTTGTGTATACGTTTTGGGGCACTTAGCTTGTGTCAGCTTATACCTTGTGTGCCTTGTGAATCTTGTGGTTCTTGAAAAATCTTAGTTAATGTTCTATTGTTTATATGAACTGAACATACATGTGAAATATTGCCCATGTAAGCTATGTTGTTTAGTTGTTTTATGGCCATGGCTAGATCATGTGATCCTTCTATTGGTAAATAGTTAAGTGGGACAAGTTGAGATTGGACATGAGTGGCATAAGATAAGTTATAGGAAGTTCTTGGGTGAACAAGGCACAATCTACTTGTAGTAGGTGCAATTGGTCAAGTTGTTGTGGTTGAAGCAGACCAATGTTTTCACATGAAATACAGTAGCCAAAGACTTGGTTGGGTTCCCAAGTCATGAAAAATGTAAAGGCTAGATGTGAGGACATGAGTGCCAAGGCATGCTAGGGAATGCTAAGATGTGCCAGATAATGTGAAGGCATGTCAAACATGATAAGATGTGCCAAGTGATAAGGCATGCCAAGATTTGCAAGGGTGTGTCAATGCGTGCCAGAGAGTACTGTCAAGGAAAAAAAAGGGAGAAACAAGTTAAACTACATGGAAATGAACACATAAGGGGGTTAATTAGCCATCAATTTACCATTTCTAAGAGGGGCATGGTAGGCACACTAACAGTAGGCGCTAATAGGTGCCAAGTGCAAATTATTAGTGCATTATAAGTGCCAAGTCTTGCTTTGTTGCTTCTCATATACTTTCCAAAAATTTATCTCAAATAAATTGAATATTAGACCATGCCAAATCATACCAAGGCATCTCAACGTGTTCCATACATGCTAAGACTTTCCAAGCACCAACACGTGCCAAGCGCCAATATGTGCTAAGGACTGTTATGCATGCTATGAAGTGGAATGGCATGTTGAAGAGTGCTAAAGCATGTTTAGGAGTGTTAAGGAGTAATAGGACAAAACATTAAGGGAGCACTAGGTCAAAATTCATGGAACTTATTGAATATGATGAACGTGTGCCATGGATGTTAATGAGTGCTATCTGTCATGCGAAGGAGGGAGTGACAGGGTATGCTAAGCATTGGTAAGGCATGCTAGGGAATATCAAGGCATGTAAATAAGTGCCAAAGTGTGCTAGGGAGTTCCAGGGTGTGCTAATTATATGTTCCAAATAGTGCCAAGATATGCCAATATATGCCAGGTGCTAAGGATGTGGAGGGTGCCAAGGTATGTCAATATGTGTCAATAAGTGCCAAGGAAACAAAAGGAAGAACCAAGCTAAAATGTAAGGAAATGAACACATAAGAGGGTTAATAAGTCATGACTTTATCTTTTTCAAAAGGAGCATGCTAGTCACACTAATAATAGGTCCCAATACATGCTAAGTTGAATTGTGTGCCAGGTGCTAATGTATGTCAATGCATTCAACCAAGGTGTTCCAGGGTATGATGGGGACTACATGCGTGCCAACACATGCTAGGAGAGTTCCATGTTGTGCTAGCACATGCCACCATCTGCTTGGGCATCAATTTCATGACAAGATGTTCTATGTACAAAGATGTTCCAAGACATGCGAGGTGCTAATAAATGCTAGTGTGTGACAAATTAGCATTAATTTAAGGTCTACCCAGATTATTGAGGAGTGTTAGGTCTTTCTCATTAATACAATTGTCAGAGCTTGATTATGTATTGAATAATATCTTTCCTACACAAACTAGTGCAACTTTATCTAAAGGGAATTTGATAGGTAATAAACTTAATAGATATGAATGATGTGTTGAGTCATAGGAAAACTCTATTCGACTAGTGATTACTTGAGGGAAATGATACACACTAATTACTTCTTAAAAAATTGATTGATTCTAACCACTATTGCCTTGGAAACATCATAAAAAATACTCCACAATAATGGCCTTAAATTGTTACCTTTTAAAAAAAAATATATTAACAGGCATATAGCGTCATCAAAAACTCATTGGAATGATCAATAGGCATATAGCGTGACGAACATTTTTTTATCGTCACCAAGAGTAAAAAAAAGAGCATTGGTGAGGGTCATTAAAAGTTTGTCACTAGAAGTGTCACCAAAGAGAGAATTAGTGATGGGCCTTTAATGACCCACACCAAAAGTGTCATTGAAAATGGATTTGGTGACAAACCTTAAAGGACCATCACTATATACACTTGCAATGACGCTTTTTAAAGGACCTTCACCATATGTGACATTGGTGATAGACCTTAAAGGTCCGTCACAAGCATGACCCTCACCAATGTCCTTTTTTCTTGTAGTGTGATTTACAAAAATGTACAGGAGGTTTCAAACAACCTTTCTCTAAAACTTAACTTGAACAATAATTTAGGAATTTAGAACTGATAATCCTGACTTTATGGATCATATATTTCTATGTGATCACGAAGTTGGAAGATATCTAGAATTGTCTTGAGATGAGCTAGCTGAGATATTCGTGATCGAATTTGGCACTGGAAGAGAGAATTTGAGATTGTAGACTGAGACATTTGGGCTAATTCTGTGAGAAATAGAAGAGTTTGTTGTTGATGATAAGTTTTGATCAGAAAATTCCAATAATTTTCTTAATCAAACTTATTGGCTTTCTTGATTATTTATTCCTATTTTTCTACTCTCTGCGTCCATTTTAATTCTACTTCTTTTTTTATTGAAAACACATCAGACGTGCTTTCTTCAAGAAGTCATGTTTTAAACAATTGATCACGTAAGAGTTGTATAACTTCACTTGATTTTCTAGATGTATTGGTCACTTCTCTTTCTGTTCAGATGATCTGTGCCTCCCATTATGTAAATAATAATTCCTTGTGAAGCTTATCTATTTGTGGTAGATTAGCTTGCTTTCCTATATCTATGTTTTGCCACTGAACGTGTTCTTCAATTTTCTTTTTAAGTATCTCAAATTCTAGTTTTTGGATTGCAATTTGCTGAATCATTATTTTACTAGAATCACAATAGGAATCAATTGTAATAGCTTTATGAAAAAATATTTTTTTTTGTTTCTTTATCAAAGAATTTATCTCAAGCTTTTCTTTAATGAAATTTTCTGATTATGATTGATTTTGTAACTCTGCCATGGATTTTTCTAGCTGTGTCTATTTCTCTTTAAGCTCTGTGTGATGTTCTAACTTAAGATTATCAATATCTTTCTGGAACTATGTTGAAATTTCCTTGATTTGTTTAGTAACCTTAAATTTGTTTGCATCTAACATCTGTTCTAACTCTCGTATTCTGGATTCTCTCTGTTTCAACAAGGTTCTAACTTGAGTTTCCTTATCTACAGTGGCTGCGGCATAAGCTCCTGCATATTGCGACAATTTAGTCAGATGATCAATGGGATCCTCTAATGAATCCTTCCAAAGGACATCAAGTAATTCATCTGTCGTTTTAGGAGTAGTCTCATAAGTTATTTTTCTCTTATTCCTTTTAACCATAGCTCTGTGAATGGGACTGTAGAAAATATCCAATGATGGAATGTCTTGAATGTGTAGGATGATTTGATCTGTAGAATAAGCCAAAATGATTTCTTTGTTCTGTGTTGCTAGGATTCTCTGTAGAGGGTTGAAAATTTTAATTATTCTCTGAGAAGGCTCTAGTGTTTGAAAACTTACTGCTTGGTCAATATTGAACTTTTCTTTAAGAATTCTTATTGCTTGGGAAAATTTTTCCCATTCATTCGCCAAGTCTTTACCTTGGGATGATTTAGACTGATCTATCATGCTCTGATCCTTTTGAACTTCTTCTAAAATTGATTTAGTGCCATTGTTCTTTATTTTAACTTGTAACTCTATTTCTTGAAGAATTTGGTCGATTTCCAAATTTGCTTTTATAGATTCAGATTCATCCTTAGATTGATATGACTTATCAGAGTGTTGTTGAGATTGACCAGATTCATTTTCAGAGCCATCTTTCATTTCTTCATCGAGACTCACACTTGGAGTATGTTTTTCTTGTTCAATAACTAAAAAATTCAAAGGGACATTTTTTAGTCTCTCATTTCTATATACCTGAAATGATTTAGCCTCTTCTTGACTTGATTGACTAGAAATCCTTTTAACAATATCAAAAAAATATTCAACTCCTTGGAGGAAATCATCAAATTTGTCTTCTTATTTTATGAAAGGCTTTGTTTTGAGTTTTTCCATGTATTTTTTAATTACATTGTCGAGTTCATATAATCTTCCTGGCATGAATGCTAGGTTCAACATCTGAATATTAGGAACCTCTTTGTATGTATGGCTGATATTAGCCAAGGCGAAGGTGCCACACTCTGGAGAGAAAGAAGGCCAAATAGCCTTTTTATCATCTTTTAACTATTTTGTGACACCATTGATGAGCTAATAAGCTATCTCTCTCCCAAATAATCTTTCTGGAACATAGTATGGAAAAACATGTGGAAGAGCAGAACTTCCAAATACTCGAACATATGTGAATTTCTCTTCAGAAAACCATCTAGCTGTAGGAAGGATATCTTTACTAACTTGTTTGGAAATGCTAGGGATATTTTCATTAAAAATCATTTGATACATAGGCAACATGAATCCATAACATAATTTTTAGAAATGTAGGTGGAATCCAGACTCCTAGAGTTCTTCATGGTATATGTGAATTGGGGTAGGGTTTTTAATGGTCCATTTCCAACCCATGATTGGAAATGTAGAAATGAAACAAATGGAATCCATAACATAAGAATACGTGTAAAAAGGTGAATTTTATTGGGATGAAGCACTATTTTTATTCCTATATTCAGCAATATGTTTGGCTAAATAATTGGACAAAAGGTCTTCCGAATTCAAAATGGATGAATTGACAATTGCGTCAATTAAGGGAACCCAATATCTAGCAAACCTAGTACTATCAGGTTTGGCAAATAGCCTACAAAACATACCATAAGCCTAGTAATAAGGGTAAGGGATTTGTGTAATGGGATACGTACCATATTTGTCTTGCTTTAATTTCCCTTCATTGTCCTTCCATTCATGGATGACCTTGATAAGATCTGGATTTTTAGCTCTAAACATTTTGACATATCTATTATCATACTTCTGTTGCGAAGTTGGTATATGATACATGGTTGTCAAATCTTTGAGTTTAAAAGAGCCCATAATCTCTCCTCTAGATTTTTTTTTTTTGTAAGTCAGAAGCAGTATATTAAATCAAGAAACAGAGGTTACATGCATTTACAAAAAGGCCTGAAGACCGTTAGCCATGGAGCGCCACAGGCCTGCTCCTTTGCAAGCTGAAAATTAGACTGAGTATTCTTGAGCCATATACAGCCTTGCTTTGTAGGAGCACCCTATCATGAACAAAAGTACAGGCCAACCACGCAGGGTTGCCTGTGAAAGAAGAGAAACTGACCAAAATTTTACTGAAGGCCCAAGGACAGCCTAGTATGTACTAACTGAAACTAGTAACAAACATAGACATAGATATAGAAATAGTCATAGACACAGTATCAGTCAGGAAATAAAACTAGAGAGATAGCATAAACATCACTGAATGGGATTAGAAGCTATAGATTGTCCCACAACACTTGGACTTGCCTCCTCACCACCTTTTGGCTGAACCCTAGGCTTGAACCATCGAATGATGGTAGTCTGCGAGTCATCCACTGGGATTTCAATGGAGACATTGAGGACATGACAGAGATAGAGATCAAACCAATGAACGAAATTATCCAGAGCCTTGCTGTGCATGTGAAGTTCCTCTGTTAGTGAATTGAGGGCAATTTCTAGCTTGTACAGCCGCGTAGTGTTCCTGGCAGAAGCCATGGAGGTTGCTATGAAGGTCTCCGTAACTGCTGCTCCTTGCATTGCAATTGAATTCGCCAACATGGTCTTCATCTGCCAGGCAACATCCTGGGTTTTCAAAAATTGCGTGTTGTGAGTAGAAGGTGTCCCAGGATGGACCAACTAGTTGAACTCTTCACTAATAGAACTTTCGTCGATCCGAGCCCGAGATTTTTCCACCTCTTCCTGCAACACATTGATCGTTTGCTTCTCCCTTTTAGAGACAGATGCCTCGTAACTATCCTTGGCCCGCTTCAGGGCTTGCGATGCTTTGATGCTATGAAGGTTGTGGTCTGCCATTAATGTCAGATAGAAGAGAGCGGAGAACTTGCCGAGAAGAGGAGAGTCGAACCTTGGCTTTGAGCGGAGATAGCACAAAACGAGATGAGAAATGAGAATTGGGTAGCAAATTTTCATGTAAATAGAATGACGAGTAGTGGAGTGTGAAATTCCACATGAAAGCCATTTAATGCTATGATGCATGGCAACTAGTCGTCTGAGCCTTCCGCTAATGCCAGGGTCATGAGGCAATATCTTCTTCTTCTGAGCAATCCTTTCGCATGCTTGAGACCTCCATTGGATCCATTGTAAGGATCAGTTACCCTTACGATTGTCCTCTCGTGTAATGGACTGCCAATCCCGAGAAGTACTTCATAACATTTCTAGGCTGTGCCGTCTGACGTGATCAATCAAATTGGGGGAATTCGTGAGCTACTTATGATTGATAAGCTGTCGTCCGTCCCCCACTGTAGTACCAATAGTAAAGTCTTGCCTGGAGATGATGTTGCACTGATCCCTAAAATTTTCATGCATTAGATCCTGCCAACACGTGTCCTGGGGTCAGCTGGGTGATCTACTGCGTGGTTTTCTAGATGGTCTGCTAGCGTATTGGCTTTTCTGCGCACAGCTTGAAGGATGATACCACTGAGAGAAGTAAGGTGTTGCGCGATGAGATCCGTAACAGCAGCTAGGCACCAGTGCTTTATGGCCTTACTAGGCTTCATTCCATGTTGTATTTTCTTGATAGTTGTAATGGCGAGCTGGGAGTCACCCTCTACGATGGCCAGTCCCTTACCGAGCCAAATTAGAAGCCTCAACCCTTGTTCCAAAGCTGCGAATTCTGCTTCGTTGTTAGTGGTTTCTCCCAAATCTCTGCAATAGATATGTAGAATTTCTCCCTTCTCATCGCGCAGGACTCCTCCCACCCCGGCAGGGCCTAAGTTGCCTTTTGAGGCCCCGTCAAAGTTGAGCTTTCAGTACCCTGGAGGAGGATTATGCCAAATTGCAGGGGAGGGAGCAGGCCCGAGGGAGTTCTCCTGCATACAGCGCTCTGCCGCTTTAGAGAGGCCAAAAATAGCCAGTATCATGATGTCATTAGGAGACAGTGAGTTTGCTTTCTCGGTCTTACAGCAGGTAAGAGTCGTTTCTTTCAAACCCTGCATAATGATGACTTTTATTTCATCGGGCTGTCTGAAGCTATGTTTTTGAAAAATGTGATTATTCCTTTCCTTCCACACCATCCAGATCAAGAAACCCGGACTTAGCCTCCACAAATTGTTTACCATACTGCTGTTGGAATAATGTGAGCGCCAATTGGTGATAGTTTCGTGAATGGAATTTCTGCTTCGGTCCGTTTGGTTGAATATGCTCTATATCCACTCCCAGAGGTTGCTAGTCCAGACGCATTCATTAAACAGATGATTCATCGTTTCCTCCTACTCCTCACATAAAGGGCATCGGGAAGGTCCTGTGAACCCTTTTTTTAGAAGATTCTCCCAGGTTAAGATCTTCCTATTCTAAAGAAGCCATAGAAAAGTCTTAATTTTGGGCCATAGGTTACAGTTCCATACATTGTCATACCAGGCTACCTTATCCTCATTGTAACTGTTTTCAATATAAGAACGGGCTTCTTTGAGGTTAAATGAACCTCCATTGAGCTTTCCCCAGCGAAGGATATCTGGCCCTTGCGCTGCCCTTATTAGTCTTTTCCTTAGAACATTATTGAGGATATTAAGGAGATTCGACATGTGCTCATCCGATGGGGAAGGGATGAGACTCCAAATTCTCCAATGTTGTTGACCCGTGTCATTAGCCCAGTATTGATGCACTTTCAGCTTGCCATTATTCTGAAACCATTGCTGCAGAGGGTGTAGGTCGGGATTTTCAATCTTCGGGAGTTGTTGCCAGGCATCCTCCCAAAATAGGGCATTGTGACCATTCCTAAGCTCCCAAAAGCAGTGAGCTTGTATGATATTCCAGTTAGCTCGGGCTAGGTTCCATATAGGAGAGCCTGCAGGGGTGTCTGTCATGCTTACGAGCTCCTCATGCTACTAGTGCTCCGCATACTTGGCTTTCTAGATGCGTACCCACGGCATGTGAGGTTCCGAGAGCCATCTCCACTAGAGCTTGGCTCCGCAAGCCTTATTGGTCGATTCTGGATCCTGTAACCCTAACCCTCCAAGGCTCTTAGGTTTACACAGCTGATCCCAAGCTGCAAGCGCCCACTTTTGTTTTCCTGAATTACCAGACCATAGAAAGTTCCGCTGAATGCCTCTAATCTTCTGAAGGACTCCCTTGGGAGCTGGAAGGATCGAAAGCATATATTGAGGAATAGCCTGGAGGATAGCCTTCGTCATGACCAGTCGACCCGCCAAATTGAGGACTCGATTGGTCCAGTGATTACAGCTGTCCGCCAACTTGGAAAGAAGTTTTTCCCAATAACACTTTTTCCAAGGTTTGTCTGTGAGGGGAATACCCAAGTACTTGGACGGAAGATTGCTTCTTTTGAAACCCAGGATGTCAGTCAAATGTTTCTGAATAGCCAAATGCGTATTAAAGAAGAAGACCGAGGATTTTTCAAAGTTAAAGTCCATACCCGAGGCTCGACTGAACAGATTTAAAAGACGTTTGAAACCCCTGACTTCCTTCACAGTGGGGGTTCTATGCAGCATGGTATCGTCCACGACCTGTTGATGAGTGGTGGCTGGGATGTTGCTTAAGGGTTGAAGGCCTTTTATCATATTCTTTTCCTTGGCTGACCTAATTATTCGACTGAGGCCTTCCATGAGAATGACAAAGAGGAAAGGCGAGATGGGATCCCCTTGCCGGATGCCTCTTGAAGGAAAGAAAGGTTCGGAGGGGGCCCCATTGACCAAAATAGATTGACTGGGAGATCTGACCATAGCTAGGATCCAGGCCGTCCACCTATGACTAAAGCCAAAAGCCTTGAGAATTTCTTCCAGATAACTCCAACTGACCTTATCGTAGGCTTTTGAGAGGTCTAGTTGAATGATCATGCCGGCTTTCCTAAGTGACTACAGAGTGTGGACCATCTCATGAGCCAGAAGGACATTATCCATAATTTGTCTTCCCTCCACATAGCCTGATTGTTCCTCAGAGATAATCAGAGGGAGTATAGGCTTCATTCTGTTAGCCATGACTTTTGATATGATCTTGTACAGCACATTACAAAGCGTAATGGGCCTGAATTTGGAAGGGGTGTAGGCATCAACTTCCTTGGGAATTAGCGCTACAAAAGTGGAATTTAGGGACTTGAGAATTGAAGAGGAGATTCTAGAGTCCTCAACTACTTCCCAAATGTCTTCCTTAACCACATCCCAGCAGGCTTTGAAAAAATCCATGGTGAATCCATCTGGCCCTGGTGCTTTTCCATTGGCCATTTCTCTGATCGCTTCCTCCACCTCCTGGAGGGAGACTGGTCTTTCCAGGGCCTTGTTTTGCTCCTCTGTTATGAGGATGGGGATAGAAGAAACAACTTCCTTAATGGCTTCCTGTCGATCGAAGACAGGTTCTGTTGCAATAAGTTTAAATGGTTTCGGAGTTGGCAGGTCATGTCTTGGTGCAAGTGAAAGACATTCCCTTGCTCATCCTTGATCCTGGTGATTCTGTTATTACATCTATAATCCATAGCTGAATTGTGGAAGAATTTTGTATTCCGTTCTCCTTCCTTAAGCCATTGAATGCGAGATTTTTGTTTCCATATAATTTCTTCCTGCTTGCATCTTTCATTCCATTTCTGCATTAGTTCCCTCTCTGTGTTGATTGATTCCTGTGAAATGATTCCGTGAATCCAGTTGTTGTGGATATCTTCCATTTGTTGCTCCAGGTTTTGTTTGTCTTCAAAGATGTTGCCAAATACTTCACGGTTCCAAGTCTTTAGCTTGGTCTTGATGAATTTTAGCCTTGCTTGTAGCTTGAACATCTTAGTTCCTTCTACAGCTAGGGGTTCCTTCCACCATTTTTTAATATTGCTGGAGAAATCCTTGTGAGTCAACCAGAATCTCTCAAAACGGAAAGGCCTGTTTTTAGGAATACCCATAATGGAGGCCTGAAGCGTGATAGGCCAGTGGTCCAAGCCCCTAAAGGGGAGGATATCGAAGTCGATAGTGACCCCTTCTAATAGAATGCTGTCAGAGACCAGAAAGCGGTCCAACCTGGAGGCAATAAGCTTGTCTCCCCCTCTTCTGTTGGTCCAGGTAAAAATGCCATTTCGGGGAGGGATGTCCACCAAGTTGATTGCTTAAATAAAGGAGCTGAAGGCTATGGCATCATTACTGAGTGCTCGAGTACCACCTTTCTTTTCATTGAGAGAGGTTATCATATTAAAGTCGCCCCCGTAGATAGCTTTAGAATGGCGGTGTTGCTGATGTAACTTGGTGAGATTTTTCAGCAGCAGCAGCTTTTCCTCTAGTCGCTGAGGACTGTAAACATTAGTAAACAGAAAGGTGCCTTTTTCCCCTATGATCTGCATTTCCAGGGCCAAAAAAGCTTTTGTGGCTTCAGCATTGAGAAGATGAAAAGTTCTATGGGTCCAGAATATAGCTAGACCACCGCCAGTACCATTTCCCTCCATTGCTAAGTGTTCTAGATGTTTGCCTAGGCATTTACCCAATTCATCTAATTTCTGATTGGAACATTTGGTTTCCTGGAGGAATACCATGTCCGGTTTTTCTTGAGTAATTTTCTTTTTCAGGAGCCTTTGTTTCCTTAGGCTGCCCAGTCCTCTTACATTCCAGGAGAGGACTTTCATAGTTAACAAATTCTTAAGATGAGAAGGAGAAAGCCTCAAGGGCTTTCATCTTTCCTGAATTGATCAGCATCTGACCCAGTTCGTGAAGAGCATCAATGTTGGATCTTCTACCCCGTTTCCTTCTATGCTTGAGACTAGCTTGTGTGTAGTGGAGATTTTGTGATTTTACACCCAGGCCTTTGGTCGCTCCTCTGCCTCGTTTCATACCTTTTAATGCTGCATCCTGTCTTGTCAGGAATAGGTAGTTGACCCTGTTGATTTCCTCCTTTGGTATTTGGTCTATTCCTTTCTGTTTCCATTGCTCAACTATAGAATTGAGATCTAACCCTTTTCTCTCTAGGATATCCCCTAATTCCTGATCTTCCGTGCCGAGTTCGCTAAGGGCCATATCCTCATCCCCTTCCTCATCTTTGTCATTTGTTGCACCTGAGAACGGTGCTGAAGGTGTGATCGGGTCCCTTGACTGGGTGCCATGTTCTGCTGACCCGGTGGCTGGCTGCCCCGCAGCTAGGGTTTGAGTTGTCTTCTCCGATGGAGGGTATTCTCCCAGTATTTCAAAGGTGTTTAATGTTCCGGTGAGCTGATCATCCATTTTGGGTGTAGTTTTGCGATTGGCTCGATGTCTACCAGTAGGCCGAATAAATCCATCCGAAACCGGGGTGGGTTTCTCTTTGGGTTTCTCGGCCAGCTTGTGCTGAGGGCATTCTCGAATTAAATGCCCATGTTCATGGCATTTTCGACATCTAAAGGGTATTTGCTCGTAATCAATGGTTTGAAAATAGACCTCATCCCTGTATTCCAACCACAGACCCTCATGCAGAGACCCGGATACATCCATTTTAACACAGATACGGGCATAGGAAGTGTACCTTTTTTGAAAAGTGGCTTCAGAAGCACGAACAAAAGTTCCTAAATTGTTGCCAATTTGTTCCAACGCAGCTGGTCTCCAATAATCGATTGGCAGGGAGAATAATCGAATCCAGACCGGAACTTGTGTGAACGTCTCCTGTTTAGGGGTGAAGTTAGGTTTCCAAGGCCTCATATAGAGGCCCTCTGAGGCGTAAAAGTAAGGTCCGCCCTCAAAGATCCGATCCTTGTCTTCCAGATTTGCGAATACCATCGTAAAGAAGCCCTTGGCGCCCAGGTGTAGTTGCACATCTCCCCTCGGCTTCCAGACTTGCTTGATCCATTGACAAAGGGCTTTTTCGCTAGGCCAAAACCCCATGAATTTACATATCACTGCATGAACAGTCATGTGATCCCTGTAGGCTTGCAGATATGGGTCATTAATGATTACCCTAAGGCTTTCCTTAGTCTTTGGCTTGCAGCAGCCTTGGTATTTCGGGTGGTTATCATTGTCCGCTGACTCCCTTGTAGTTGATCGACTCAGATCTGAGCTGCCATTTGCGTTCTTCTCCAGATCTGTAACATATTTTGGAGGATCAGCTTCCTGTGTGGGAAGCACCTTGATCGACTCCTGTGTTCTCGCGGTGCCTTTAGTCAGATTGGTTGTGCGATCAATCAGGATAGAGTCACTGTCCTTCGTTCGAATTCCTGCCACTGCAAAGCCTGTGATCTTCACCCCCTCCACCTGCCTTTTGCCCTTATCGATAATAACTTGCTTGAAAGTGGGGGCTCCGGGGGCCCCCGGTCTTCCCATTTTCTGGGCCAATGCTATTCCTCTCTGTCGCAGATCTTGGAACAGATCTGGACTTCTTGCCAACGTCCTTGCTTAAATTCCTTATTTTCTTCAATTATTATTAATGTAAATTTTAATAATAATATGGGTTGCATTGAATGAATGTTTAGTAAGATTATAATTTATAAATAACATGTTAATTGGAAATATAGTTAAAATTATTTTTGTGTTTAGAGAAAGGGTTAGCGTAGCATAGACATATCTAGAAGGGTTAAGCTTTTGTCTCAAGTTTGGTTGATTCTGAGACTATTAACCTTATTAATATGAGTCCCACCTCCACTTTTTTCACCTTCAAATGATTTTGTTACGAACAACCTTCTTCACCTTTGAAGGATCTTGTTACAAGCAAATCAAGGGTACAACCATGGGATCTTCATTGTCCCTTATAGTGACGAACATTTATATGGCACATTTTGAATCCATATCCTTAAGAAACTTACATTGTAAGCCTAAGTTTTGGTTGCATTTTGTTGATGACACATTTGTAATTTGGCCCTATGACCTTCTAGCCTTGAAATCTTTCCAGACCCATCTTAACAACATCTCCCCTCAAATCCAATTTACCATGGAAATTCAAAAGTCCAATTCTCTTCTTTTCCTTGAAGTCCTATTTTCATGCTAGCTAGATGAGACCCTCAATCACCAAGTCTTTAGGAAAAATACTAATACCAATATGTATCTTTATCCCAGTTTTCACCATCACTTAGCCTAAAAAATTATCTTTCTTAACACCTTAGCTACTCATACCCTTTGGAATTCAACCCCATAGTTCCTATAAAAAGAGTAAACCCATCTAACCAAGGTTCTTTCATCATGGTTACTCCTTCCCCTTGATAAAAAATCCCTCCGATTAACATCCCATTCCAAATCCAAAATCTATCCTACTTATCCCCCATGACTTAGGTCACTCTCTCCTATCTCCAAGGAATCACCAATCACATTTTAATTTTGTTAGAAGAAAGGAATATAAAACCATTTCTAAGCCCCATACATCACTTAAACAATTGTTTATATACACTAAAGAAAAACCATATCTTGTTCTTGGCCCATGAGTTTTTTAAATCTCGTATTCATATCTTGTTCTTGGCCCATGAGTTTTTCAAATCCCCTATTCTTGTGGAAAAACATACATTGGTCAAACATCGAGATCTTTTAAAGCTCGATTTAAGGAGCATATTGATGACTATCACCATAATTGAATCTCCAAATCAACTATTGTGGATCATCCTCATAATTCAAAACATTCAATCAATTTTGAAAACTTCAAAGTCATTGCTTTATCTCCCTTTTACCCTCATTGAATCATTAGAAAAGGTCTCAAAATGAGAAAAACCCCAACAATTTTAATCATGATGACGACTAAAAATATAAACTTTCTTAGAAACCCACTATTCAACTTTTATCTAAAAAATCCACATGCTACTAACACCCCCTTGGTCTAAGTTTAACTCAATCATAAATTTTCCTCTATCCCTTACTGCAATCATTAACCTAAGATATCACATCTTAATATTTTCTTTTAATACATCAAATAGTATATTTTTCATCCTTCAAATCTATTCTTCAACCTCTTCTTTGTTTTATTCTCTAACCCCCTTAAATTCCTCACATCATTAATCTCGGTGTTTACTTTATACATTTCCTTATCTAATTTATTCCCCTCTTATTTGACATTGTTTGACATGCTTTTGCCGAAGGCTCTAAAGGCCATAAATAAATCAATATTAATTATAATTCTTATAAATTAATAATAAATAATATTTTCAATCCTTATAAATAACGAAATAATATATTCTCTAATTAATAATATTAATATTCAATAACACCTTTCTCAATAATTATAGCAATTATTAAATTAAATATATATAAATATAAATCAATTGATATATATATATATATATATATATAGAGAGAGAGAGAGAGAGAGAGAGAGAGAGAGAGATTAATTAATTAATATCACAACTAATTTACGTCAATTATATTTTAATATTTCCCTATTAATCTTTCCCTTCAAATTTTTAATTACTCATATGTATGTTTTTCACCTTAACCCATAACAATTATTAATGAATGCCAATCCTAAATTCCATTTATTCTTTGTCTCATACTCTCTCATATTCGTTACAAGTTTCATTTGTCCCTAATGAAGGGTTGAGTGTGGATTCGAAATGTAAGTTGTTTCAAATCTATACACAGTTTGCATCAAGAAGAATTGCGCCAACAACAAGGTTAAAAACTTGTTTTATGCTTTAAAACTAGACTTTTTTTCTTCTCACGATGGTTGAGGTTTAAATGTATCCCTAAAAATCCTAGAGAGTATATACAAAGAGTTCGACGTCTTTTGAATTATTTATGCTCAATGAGGTATTTGAAGCAATACAATGATATGTGGTTTAATGAAAAGTTTCGCTGGTTGAAACAAACGAGACCAAGGTTCAAATCCCATTGAGTATATGGCCTGCTATGATATCCCCCATTTCCGTTGGGGTCTCAGATCTTGCTAAATCGTAAGATTCAGTGTATCTAGCTTGCAGGTTGCTGGATATGCTATTGGTCTTATAAGGCTGCCACGAGGATTGATCCTGGGACCTCCCGTAGATTAGTCTAAAGAGTTACCGATTCACCATTGTAAAAAAAAAAATGAGGTATTTGAAGCTTATTTCGCCAAAGTAAAAGTTTATGGTTATGGTATATATTTCTTTCTTGAAGCTTATCTTTTAAGTCGGTTTAGAGAATTTGGTTGCAAATATGAAGTGGGTCTATGTGGATTGTTAATGTGTGGATCATTTTTTAAAAGAAATGCATTTCTATGCTTTCTTTTAGTTGAATTCATTATCAATTCTCATCATGATGAGAGTTATTTATTTTAAAATGAAGCTAACATTATCAAGAAGTGTGGAATTAGATGGAGCTAAAGAGGGAGAGAAGATGAAACTTTGAAGTGTAGTGTTGAAAATAGGCTTATATAGAGCTCTAAGTTTGATCTTCTTTGTTGCTTAACATGATACTTAAAGTGTTTTGAGTTAGTAGCTCGAGTGGTTGGGAGCATAGTTTGTTCTCTCATCTACTTGGGCTCAATTCCAAGGGACACATTTGGCACATTGTCATAAGAATCAAAAGAGTAGGCGACCCCTAGGATAGAGCTCTGTCATGTGGTTCTTGATGTCTCAGATATTGTTAAGCCATAAACTACTTGTTAGGTGCCAACTTGTCGGCTACTAGCATTACCCTATGGTTTATAATGGTAACTTCAAAATTTGAATCTCCCCCTTGCCTAGGTATTCATGAAGAGTTTTTTATTCCCTTATATCATGAAAAAAAGGAAAATAAAAAGAAAATAAAAAAATAACAAGAATATCTAGAGATGCAACAACTCACTTTTGTGCACACTTAGAGGTTCAAACACTCCCCAAGCTTAGGTTTTTGGACCTTTCATTCATGGTCACCACTACGGAGGAAGGGGTGGTGGCTCCCTCCTACAACATCACAATCTTTGGAGATGTCTCTCTCCATCAACACCATCCACACAATTTGAGAGTATGCACCTCCATTATGCCCAAAGGAGATTCTTTCTACAATAAGGAAGATGCAGCACCATGGAACCCTACGCCATGGAGTTGTTCTCTTGGTAGTTTCCTGCCCAAATTAGCAGTCAATCCCAAGTATATGGGAGGGATTTCATCCCGGGGAAGTGATGTCAGAGAGATAAATAATACCATCCCGGGGAATGCAGTACTGGGGAAGTGATCCTAGGGAACATGATACCATGGGAAAGTAATAATGGCATGGGGAAACATAGTACTTGGGGGGAGGCCAATATCGCAGCCCTCGGTTTAACACACCTCTAGCCCATCAAACCCCAACTTGTTGGTCCCCAAAATATAGTCTAACGTGGAGAGGATGCATGATGATTTGATGGTGGAACCCCAATCTACTGAAACTATGCCACCGGGTTGTTGTGCCATTGTGCCACCGAACCTTCAAAAAAATTTAAGTCAATAACTATGTGGGGAGGCTTGATCTCGATGGGATGATTTGGCCTTCAGCCCTTGGCCAAATCACATAATAAACACCAATGAAATTACCTAATACCAATAGACTTGGCCTAATATGACGTGTGTGCCATGTGGACCCTCCATGTGGCAGTGACATGGAACGATGTGGGCGAAGCATGGACATATGGGTGCCACGTAGATTCATGTTGATGACATGGCTTATTTAATGTGCTAAAGTTATGAGGGGCGTAACTTTCTACCCAAGAGTCAGATTGAGGTAAAATTTATATTTCCGGAAAGCTCTCAACAAGCTTAACAAGATGTTGGCATTAGTTTTAGAATTTGAATATTTTGAGGAAAAGAAGTTGTTATAACCCCATCTTCATAGAATATCTTGGATATTGGGTTAGAAAAAAGTAGCAATCTCATAAGCTGAAATAAGATTCAATTAGAAATAAGTTAGAAGTAAATTCCCTTGATTGTATGGATACCCTCATAAGCTTGATAGTTGCATTGAAGAGTTGTAAGTTCAACAACAAATTAGAAACACATAAATCATGATATTCTCTTTAAAAAAAAACTCACATATCTGAAAATAAAATCATATATCTACATGACACTTCGACAATGCTAAAATCCTAATAATTTTGTACACTCAAAAAACCATAAAATTTTAACAGATGAATAACTTACATAACTCATTTAAATTAAAAAGCCACCCAACACTTTCCAAAAAAAAAAAAACTTCAATTAAAAAGCCGACCAAC
Source organism: Pinus albicaulis (assembly GCA_034641835.2). Taxonomy (NCBI): domain Eukaryota; kingdom Viridiplantae; phylum Streptophyta; class Pinopsida; order Pinales; family Pinaceae; genus Pinus; species Pinus albicaulis. The sequence continues at coordinate 1,296,790,816 of CM076583.1, read as the reverse complement.
ACTAAACGAGGGGCTGTACAATTAACATGTAGTCACCAATAACAATTCAGATGAAGACATTAAGAAGCATTTAATGATTCCCTATGCTCATTATGAGCATGGCCATTGACGTTTAAAAGAGTTACACATGCTTTTAATGCCTCCAATGAGAATTTGTGGGTGCAGCAGTGGTCCCATTGTAAATTGATGTTTCAATATCGAGCTCCTAAAAGAAAAAAAAGGCGTGTGTTTTTTTTTTTATAAATTGCATAGCATTTGTTTAAAAAGTCAGTTTGAAGTGATTCCAAGGGCATATTGAAGCATTGTTATCAGTTTGAAGATTTTTCCTTACCTCCTCCAGGTTTTTCCAACTCCTAAATAGTGTTAGTACATTTCCTTCCTTTTGCATAATTTTGAAAGAATTTTTTAATTTCGTCTCTAGTAGATAGCTAAATTGCCCAACTTGTTAACCTCCACTGTTCCTCTTTTTCAGCCAAAATATTCCTTCGTTTAGAATGAAGCTCCTTTATTTTATCCACTTTGCCTCATTTGCATCACCATCAGCTTGCAAACTCTCCAAATGCCCCAATTCATGCCCAATCTCGACTAGGCCATGCTCGTTTTGTTTAGTTCTTTCTCTTGGCCATAACATTGTCTTCTTCTTTAATTGGATAAGATTATTCAAAAAAGGTTGAGCATAAGGACTTATATCCCTACTCTCCCTAGGGAACCAATTTTCATGTACTAATCTTATGTAATCAAGATCCTTTAACCAACCCACATTGAACTTAAAATGATAATCAATTTTTTTAAAAGGCCCAACCAACACCAGCAAGATAGGAAGATGGTCAGAATCCCCACCCAATCCAGCTTATTGTCTAAAGCCCGATAGGAAAATTGCAAACACTTCATGCAGGAGAAATCTGTCTAGTCTCTTAGCCACCGGAGCATCAGCCACCCTTCTATTTCTCTAGGTGGGGGAAACCCTGATTAAATAAGGATCAATTAGGTTCCCATCCCTAATTTTATTAATAAAAAACTCATCCAGGGGATCAAGTTGAGTCAAAGGACCCCAGGTCTCCGCCACCCAAGAGAAAAATTGAGATCACCACCCACAATCAGATGCTCAACATGCATGAAAGATTTTGTCCTAAGTTTATTCCAAAAAGCAACACTCTCCAAACAAGGACCGTAAATATTAATAATCATAAATTCCATGGCCAATTTCGAGGAGAAAATATCTGCTCCAATAACCTAGTACAAACCCCAAGAATTAATCAAGTTGATGGAGCAATCCGTAAACCCTAGGACTAGGCCACCAATTCTTCCCTTAGCATCCAAGGCCATAAAGGTCCATGACAGAATCAATTTTGATAAAGAGGTTGATACCAAAACCCCATTACCCAATGTCTCGTGAAGCAAAATCACATCAAGCTTATAGTGAGAAAAGAGTGCTTTAAGTGATAGTTTCTTATGGGTGCTAGCTATACCCCTACAATTGAAAGATAGGATAATCGTTTTGAAACTTGGGTCAGAGACTGTGTTGCTCTAAGTGCCCCTGTTATAGATAATTGTTTCCCATCCGCTATATAAAACATAGCTTTCAACTAGGCTTTTGATATTTTTGTTTTCCGAACTTGATGTTTTCTATGCTTAGTAGTCAAAGGCATACCCCCCAGACCCCCAAACATCCTCGCAGGAAGTAATTTTTTTTCCCTCGGTCTCAGGTTGTAGGGAAAGGTTTTAATTTTTAACTTAGGAATTGTAGTGATGATATTGTCCATAACCATTGAAAACAAATTGATACATTGTGGGTCCGATTCTTGAGGCCTGTAAGGATCAGGCAGTTTAATTCTATTCAATAAAATATCAAGAGTATCAACAACAGAGCAAGAGGAAAGAGGGACAGTACCTGTCGAATTCGAACCATATTCAACCATGGTCTGATGTGTTGGAGCCTGGGTCACAGTAATAGCCGAGGGTATAACCACCTGCACACCCTCGTCCTCCATAACATCCATAGGACTCAGCCCCTCGTTCTTTTCCGCTCTCCCCTCCTCGGTCTGTTCATCACCATCAGCAACAGGAAAACCCCCCCATGACCCAAATCCATACCTGGAAGGACCCTTATTCCACCTCCTCATATTTATCCCCACAGGGATTTCTCTGGCTAGATGCCCATACTTATGACATCTATGACAACGAAAAGGCAGATGCTCGTAGTCGATCAACTAATAAAAAAAATGCCCTTCAAAATGTAAATGAATTTTCTCCACCAAACCGTCGTGAGGAATTAGTCGAACCAATAGTTGAGCTACATTTAGAGCCCTAGTTTCCGAGAAAGACATATCCGCTTCCAAAAACATGCTCAAGTGGCTACCATTTGCTCTAAGAACATCCAACGTCCACTAATGAGGAGGTAAAGCCGACAGTCGAACCCAGACTGGGATCTCGTCAACCATTTCTCTCTTTGCATAAAAAATTGGTGACCAACGTTTGAAGAGGATAGGGGTAAATCCAAACCCCCAATTCCTGCCCATGGCCCATTCCAAAGTCGTTGAATTTGCAAATTTTATCATGAACCAACCCTTTGACAGGGTAAAATTAACCTACACATCCCTATCTAGGGTTGCATTCCATGTATTCCCAATCCATTCAGATATATGTTGCGCTCAGAAGAATTTCCCCCAAGCACGACCCATTAAAACAGACTCTAAGGCCTCCATTTCCCTATTTACTTGAATGTCAACACCCAACACCAGGTTTGGGCACTCCACAATTTTTTTAATCACCTTCCCTTTCTTCCTTTTTCCCCTATTTGTCCACGACGCTACGAAAATAAAATAAAATCTCAGTCTTCTCCCCCAATCCTTTCTTCAGTGCCTATACCTCCAACCCCAGGTTTTCTCCCACACCAACCTCCCCATTCAATGGGAATACATCCTCCTGTCAACCATCCAAACCCAAATCTGAAAGTGTTCCTTCAGTCCTATCAACAATTGCCTGAACTGCCTGAGGAGTTTGAACGAAACCCGTTTGAAAACCTAGAGAACCCTCTGCCACCCCCTTGGAAGAAACACCATAAACCTCCTCTTGTGTAGTGCCCCCCCCTCCCCCCCACCTCCTGGAGATTAGGACAGAGTCCATCTTGCCAGTCGAAAGAAGGAGCAGCCTTAAAACCCCATTTTGATCGAGGGATTTTCCACGCCCCACCTAACAGAGTCCCGCCACCATTTTTACTTGAACATCCATTCTAGACACCAAAATCTAATAAACAATATTTTAAGCCCTCACTAGGCAGAAAACCAGTCGCAAAGACAACATCTTCTATTCCTCTCGACCGAAAAGCTGACACAAAAGTTTTGTTAGCACTTACCTCCATCGAGCTCGATGCTAAGACCTCCCTCGAGAGTATCGGAGAAAAATTTTCATTCTGCACACAACTAACAGGACCTCCAGCAAGTTTATTTAACCAACCCGAGACACCCACTCTCTGGTTACCAAAACCCTCCACCGAGTCCTATGTCATATCTTCCTCCTTCTGCATGTCAATTGGAGAGCATGGTGGTACTGCCACCTTGGCTAGATTTTATAGTGTTGGCTCCATTCCCCACATTGCAACGATATCCACTGCATCTGGTTCCAGATCCACACACTCATGTGGTTTGACCATCGTAAACACTAATGTACCCCATAGTGATCCCACAAAAAACTGTTCCACAGACAGGGTGCAATGAACTTGTCACTGTAACGTTTCAACCGCTCAAATAAAAAAACACGACCCAATATGTTAAACCTCCGACAAAGACAAGAGAACAAAACAAAATGGAAAACCCTACACCGACCACTTAGTCTGACCACCTGCCCATCCACCGAAGTCACAATAGGAAAACCCAACAAAAATGAAAATGTGAAAAACTGAAACTAGCAGTCTTTGTCCAAGACAAAAGTCAAGACATACTTCAATATTGGTTTAACAAGTGGATGGTAGTGAGTGACATGTGTCCAAGGACTTACCACCATGTGCCCTACATGCAGCGACAAACTGCAAACCCACTGGTGTGTCCCACGAAGATCCAAACCAGGGTTTTTTGCTCGCCATTATCGCCCAACCCTAACCCCTCTCAGAAAATATGGATGTATGTAGTTATATGTATTATGAGATTTAATAAAATTAAAAGCAAAGATATTTTTATATATAGAGATAGTAGATTTATAGGTAATATAAATAATATTGTTAAAAATTAGCGATCTTTGAATTTTGCATTACACACTAGTATTTGGAGATGGATACTAGTTCATCTTAGATGTGGAAATGTAGAAATGACTCCCAAAAAGCAAGCATGACAATCTCTGTGGGACTAGTCCATGTGAGATGTAGAAATGACTCCCAAAAAGCAAGCATGTCAATCTCTCTGGAACTAAAACTAGAGTAAGAGAATAGTAGCAACTCCTCCATAACAAATTTACTTAAAAACTTGAAAAAAAACAAATTCTTATTTATTAGGAAACTCTAATAATAAGTTTATAAAACAAAAAACAAGTAATTTGTTATCTTTTTAACTAAATAAAATGAAAAATAATGTAATTTTCAAACTAGAACAAAATAATTTTTCCCTTAAAAGTTTATATAAAACATATTTAACTAGCAAACTAAAAACACATAAATCACAATGCTCTCTTCATACAACTTTTGCAGGAAGCACTTTCAGCTTGACCGTTTATTATTTATTCTTGAGAATTTTTTTTGACAGAGCCGACAAACACACTAAACGAGAGGCTGTACATAGAGAAGAAGAATTAATATGTAGTCACCAGAAACAAGTCAGATGCAGATATTAAGAAGCATTTAATGGTTCCCTCTGCTCATTATGAGCATGGTCTATGAGTGCAGTTAAAAATGCTTTTAATGCTTCTAATGAGAATTTGTGTGTGTAGCATTGGTCCCATTGTAAATTGATGTTTCAAGCAATATATGTTTTGATCTTTACGGAGCAGCGCACGGGTGTTACCTCGCTTCAATCGAGCCACCTGCTGATGCTACGGGATTAAGAATGACAGACATTGATGCAGAGACAGGGTAGAGAAGTGGGTCTAACGTAAAGGAATATTTGTTCATTTAACCTCAATCTTTGGAAAATATTTTAAAATACAAGTGTTGAAATTTTATTTTATTTTTATAGTAAAAATAGATTCTAACATCATAATTCTGACACCCAAAATTTTGAAACTTTATAACTGTATATCAATTTTCCAAAAAAAATCACTGACTTTTTACAAAATCCTATTCTAATTTCTATTGATTTTTTGAAATTAACGCCTCTTTAGACTACCCTAATTACATGGAAAACGACTCCGAGCATTGATAACTCGCTTTCACTGGTCCAGGTGCAGCCATCCCAATAGACTATCTGATTCCCACCGAGACACTACTAAAGACGCCAAATTTACTTACAGCTAAACATAGGTTATCTCCCACATTGATTGATTGATTTATTATTATATTTGTCAACGTGCAACACAAAATCTCCATGATGTTACTATCACTGATCAGTACTTGGCTTTTACTAATTTAACAAGTGAAGAAAGTTGGTAGTATGGAAAATCCATAAGGAAAGTGTTTTTCACTTTCAACTGTCTTAGCATGCCAAACTGGGAAAATAGGTGTTTTGGGAATAGACCAATGCCCAATTTCGCTCTGAAGCTCATGAAAATTAGTTCTTATCTTTGCAATGTTTCATTTTCTTCTTAGCACTGTAAATATAATTCTAGTTTGAAAGAGTGGGGTTGATCACCTTCTTATAATACCTTAAATTCTTTTTTCCCTTTAACTCCTTGTCATCCCACAACTTATCCTTAAATTTCGAAGCAATAGTGTTTTTAATAGTACCCTTATTCTCCAAACTGATCATATGTTGCAGTAACATAGAAAAGAGTAGTATAGAGGAAATGCTCAATTGTAATTTTGTTACAACTACATACGTTAATACCATTTTTAGATAAGTATCAGTTCTTTTCTTTGGTTCTAAGATGAAATATCATCATTCAAGAAGTTTAGAAAATGAGGTGATAATTTGGTTACAACTATATTTGTTAATTAGAGGTGATAATTTGGTTACAACTACATATGCTAATATCATTTTTATATAATTATCACTCCATGATGGAGTTGTCTTTAGTGCGACTTTTTGAAAATCTTGGTTTTTGTTATTCAAACTGGTTTTTTTGACTCTATATATGGATTCAGCACCCTCAAAAACCTCTAGGGCACTTAGATTGTGCAAAGTTAGCAATCAAACTTCTCTTTTCAATAAATTCCTGCCGGAATTTAGAGAAATTACACCGTAAAAATTCATTGTAAAAGCCTTCAAAAAGTCGCACTAAAGACTACTCGCTTCATGATAAGTATTTAAGTACCAAAAAACAAAATTTCAATGGGAAAAAAGAGATTACATCAAAACAACAAAGAATAACAAGTCATCTATGGTATAACTTAGTTATTTAATGATATAACTTACAAAATCTCTTGATAGAGACATAAAACTAAAAAATGTTGAATTTATTTGAAAGAAAAAATATTAACTTTCATACTAAAGATAATTATTATTTACCTTTGTATACAAATATAAGTTGATTTAACATTAAAAAAATATATATTAAAATAGATAAATAAATGAGATATAGCTATATAATGATAACGAGAAAAAATGTTAAAAAAATATATATACTAAAATAGATAAATAAATGAGATATAGCTATATAATGATAAAGAGAAAAAAAAATGTTAATACAAAACATATTATGAATGAAAATTTATTTTTAAGTGTAGAAGAATTTTACTAATAGATTTGAGCACAACTAGCTATGTATATACAAAATGTAATTTTATTTACCGTATAAATGAAATGTTTTTTTTCTTAAAAAAAATAAAAATTATTAAATTATTAAATTTATATAAACTAATTATATTAAAAACAAAAATAAGTACATTTATATATTAAAAAATAAATAAAACTCACTCCACCTTGATATATATAAAAATAAACATTTCAAACATTTTAATAAGCTAAAATATTTATCTAAATCATAAATACATCTTATAACTGTAAATACAATAATCATATTATATAAATAAGACATAAAATCCAATATATTATATTATTCTTTTACGACTCTCTAGTAAAACCCTTGACGGGCATTGTCTGATCTTGGTTTTTCCTGCCATGATTAATAAAAATCCCATTGTCATGACGAACGCGTTGAACCCCAAAAAAATCTCACGGTTGTTACGAAAGCACTGAACCCTTACAAAATAGAAATGAATTTCTGACCGAGAATATAACCATCTAGATAATATCAATCCAACATTTTAGATTATTTTTCAGAATTATGGAAACTGTTAGTGTAAAATCTTTAATAGATCATCTGATAACTTTCTCTTGAATTCATCTTAATTACATTATTTCAGATTCATTTGGAAATTATATGCACCAAGAAGAATTTAAAACAAAGATACTAATAGTCACCAACACTGCAAGCTTCTTACTTAGTCGGAAACCTTATGGTGCTCATGGAGTTCGAAATCCGCTGGCAGTTTCAGAGATCATCCAGCGAAACCAAGAAAAAGCCACAAATTATTTTCATGCACATGAAAGGAGGAAAAGTTGTAAGATCTGTTTAGTTTCCCTAAAGAATATGCAGTAAACACTTAGTTGGAGCACTTGGAACGTTGTTTTTTGCGAAGATTTAATCTCTACAAAAATCGTTCAATATATATTGAGACAAGAAAATTATTTTTTGAAATATAATTTCAAATCATTTACGAAATATAAATGAATTTCTAACCAAAAATGATAAAGAGCTCCATGGCTTGCAATTTTTGGTGGTTTTGTTCATTTTTTTTTGCTCGAATTTGTCTTGTGGCATTTTAGGAAAGTTGTTTTCAAATAGTAACGCTTTACAGCGTAAATATACATTTAATCTATATTATAGAATTCCCAATGGTATCAACACATTATATATATATATATATATAAGTTTTAAATTTTTAAATAGGTTTAATGGTTAATAACATGTGTTTTCTCATATCAACACATTATATATATATATATATATATATATATATATGTAAGTTTAAAATTTTTAAATTATATTTTAAATAGGTTTAATGGTTAATAACATGTGTTTTCTCTTGAAAGACAAAATACTTAAATTCAAAGTGGAGTAGAGTTTATATGCCTTTCCCATCTACTATATCAAACATTGCTTTCAACTAGCCTTTTGATATTTCTGTTTTCCGACCTTGAAGTTTTATGTGATTAGTAGTCAAAGGCATACCCCTCAAACCCCAAAACATCTTCGCAGGAAGTAATTTTTTTCCCCTCCGTCTCAGGTTGTAGGGAAAGGTTTCAATTTTTAACTTAGGAATTGTAGTGATGATATTGTCCATAACCATTGAAAACAAACTGATACATTGTGAGTCTGATTCTTGAGGCTTGGAAGGATCAGGCAGTTTAATTCTATTCAATAAAATATCAAGAGTATCAACAACAGAGCAAGAGGAAAGAGGGATAGTACCCGTCGAATCCGAAACATATTCAACCATGGTCAGATGTGTTGGAGCTTGGATCTTAGTAACAACCGAGGGTATAACCACCTGCACACCCTCGTCCTCCATAACATCCATAGGACTTGGCCCCTCATTCTTTTCCGCTATCCCCTCCTCGATCCGTTCATCACCATCAGCAACAGGAAAACCCTCCCATGACCCAAATCCATACCTGGAAGGACCCTTATTCCACCTCCTCATATTTATCCCCAGAGGGATTTCTCTGGCTAGATGCCCATACTTATGACATCTATGAAAACGAAAAGGCAGATTCTTGTAGTCGATCAACTGATAACAAAAATGCCCTTCAAAATGTAAATGAATTTTCTCCACCAAACCGTCGGGAGGAATTATTCAAACCAACAATCGAGCTACATTTAGGGCCCTAATTTCCGAGAAAGACATATCCGCCTCCAAAAACGTGCCCAAGCGGCTACCATTTTCTCTAAAAACATCCAACATTCACAAATGAGGAGGTAAAGCCAACAGCCAAACCCAGACTGGGATCTCGTCAACCCTTTCTCTCTTTGCATAAAAAATCGGTGACCAACGTTTGAAGAGGATAGGGGTAACTCCAAACCCCCAATTCCTGCCCATGACCCATTCCAAAGTCGTCGAATTTGCAAATTTTATCATGAACCAACCCTTTGACAGGGTAAAAACCTACACATCCCTATCTAGGGTTGCATTCCATGTGTTCCCAATCCATTCAGATATATGTTGCGCTCAAAAGAATTTCCCCCAAGCACGACCCATTAAAATAGACTCTAAGGCCTCCATTTCCTTATTTACTTGAATGTCAACACCCAACACCAGGTTTGGGCACACCACAATTTTTTAAATCACTTTCCCTTTCTTCCTTCTCCCCCTATTTGTCCACGATGCTACAAAAATAAAATAAATCTCTGTCTTCTCCCCCAATCCTTTCTTCAGTGCCTATACCTCCAACCCCAGGTCCGCTCTGACACCGACCTCCCCATTCAATGGGAATACATCCTCTTGTCAACCATCCAAACCCAAATCTGAAAGTACTCCTTCAATCCTATCAACAATCACCTGAACTGCCTAAGGAGTTTGAACGAAACCTATTTGAAAACTCAGAGAACCCTCTACCACCCCCTTGGAAGAAGCACCATAAACCTCCTCTTGCGTAGTGCCCCCCCCCACCTCCTGGAGATTAGGACAGAGTCCATCTTTCCAGTCGAAAGAAGGAGCAGCCTTAAAACCCCATTTTGTTCAAGGGATTTGCCACCCCCCACCTAACAAATTCCCGCCACCATTTTTACTCGGACACCCATTCCAGACACCAAAAACTAATAAACAAGATTTTAAGCCCTCACTAGGCACAAAACCACTTGCAAAGACAACATCTTCTATTCCTCCCGACTGAAAAGCCAACACAAAAGTTTTGTTAGCACTTACCTCCACCGAGCCCGATGCTAAGACCTCCCTCGAGAGTATTGGAGAAAATTTTTCATTCTGCACACAACTGACAGGACCTCCAACAAGTTTATTTAACCAACCCGAGACACCCTAAAACCCTCCACCGAGTCCCATGTCATATCTTCCTCCTTTTGCATGTCAATTGGAGAGCATGGTGGTACTGCCACCTTGGCTAGATTTTGTAGTGTTGGCTCCATTCCCCACATTGCAACGATATCCGCTGCATCTGGTTCCAGATCCACACACTCATGTGGTTTGACCATCGTAAACACTAGCGTACCCCATAGTGATCCCACAAAAAACCGTTCCACAGACAGGGTGCAATGAACTTGTCATTGTAACGTTTCAACCGCTCACATAAAAAAACACGACTCCAATACGTTAACCTCCGACAAAGACAAGACAACAAAACAAAATGGAAAACCCTACACTGACCACTTAGTCTGACCACCTGCCCATCCACCGAAGTCACAATAGGAAAACCCAACGAAAATGAAAATGTGAAAAACCGAAACTAGCCGCCTTCGTCCAAGACAAAAGTCAAGACATACTTCAATATTGGTTTAACAAGTGGATGGTAGTGAGTGACATGTGTCCAAGGACTTACCACCATGTGCCCTGCATGCAGCCACAAACTGCAAACCCACTGGTGTGTCCCACGAAGATCCAAACCAGGGTTTTTTGCCCGCCATTATCGCCCAACCCTAACCCCTCTCAAAAAAGATGGATGTATGTAGTTATATGTATTATGAGATTTAATAAAATTAAAAGCAAATATATTTTTATATATAGAGATATTAGATTTATAGGTAATATAAATAATATTGTTAAAAATTAGCAATCTTTGAATTTTGCATTACACACTAGTATTTGGAGATGGATACTAGTTCATCTTAGATGTGGAAATGTAGAAATGACTCCCAAAAAGCAAGCATGTCAATCTCTGTGGAAGTAAAACTAGAGTAAGAGAATAGTAGCAACTCCTCCATACCACCCAAGCTACATTCACTTAACAAATTTACTTAAAAACTTAAAAAAAACACAAATTCTTATTTATAAAGAAACCCTAATAATAAGTTTATAAAACAAAAAAACAAGTAATTTGTTATATTTTTAACTAAATAAAATGAAAAATAATGTAATTTTCAAACTTGAACAAAATAATTTAGCAAACTAGAAACACATAAATCACAATGCTCTCAAGCCAGTGAGCAAGGCATACAACTTCTGCAGGAAGCACTTTCAGGTTGACAGTTTATTATTTATTCTTGAGAATTTTTTTTGATAGAGCCGACAAACACACTAAACGGGAGGCTGTACATAGAGAAGAAGAATTAATATGTAGTCACCAGAAACAAGTCAGATGCAGATATTAAGAAGCATTTAATGGTTCCTTCTGCTCATTATGAGCATGGCCTATGAGTGCAGTTAAAAATGCTTTTAATGTTTCTATTGAGAATTTGTGGGTGTAGCAGTGGTCCCATTGTAAATTGATGTTTCAATCACTATATGTTTTCTTTACGGAGCAGCGCACGGGTGTTACCTCGCTTCAATCGAGATCCAATGCATGTGGATTAACAATGACAGACATTGATGCAGAGATAGAGTAGAGAAGTGGGTCTAACATAAATGAATATCTTGATGAACCACATTGTATTTTGATGTGATTTTCACCGAAAAATTTTAATAATAATTTATGGATCATAGAAGCAAAAGTTTTAATAATACAATGTATTTTTATAAACAATTTCAGCAAATTTTTACATCGACTTTATCTATTGAAATGTTAATTTTTACATCAACTTTATCTATTGAAGTGTTAATTTTAACAATTATAATTTTTAGAAAATATTTTAAAATTATTTTTTAATTTTATTTTTATAGTAAAAATAAATTCAATATCATAATTCTGATACCCAAAACTTTTAACCTTTATATTTGTATATCAATTTTTCAAAAAAATTCACCAACTTTTTACAAAATTCTACACTAATTTCTATTAATTTTTTTTTTTTTTTTTAAATTAAAGCCTCTTTTGACTACCCTAATTACATGGAAAACGACTCTGACCATTGATAACTCGCTTTCACCCACAGATAAGCCGGTCCAGGTGCAGCCATCCCAATAGACTATCTGATTCCCACCGAGCCACTACCAAAGACGCCAAATTTACTTACAGCTAAACATAGGTTATCTCTTTCATTGATTGATTGATTTATTATTATATTTGTCAACGTGCAACACAAAATCTCCATGATGTTACTATCACTGATCAGTACTTGGCTTTTATCTAATTTATGGTAATAAGAACACTTCGTGTTTATCTATTTTAATGTGGGAGTGAATGGGAATTATTTATTGGGAATGGAAATTATTTATATATTTATTTTTAATTAAGTTTTTATATATAAATGGCATATTGAAATTGGTTGTCATATCTAAATTTATTAATTTATATTTTAATTTTAATTATTTATTTATAAATATATTATTTATGTTAATTTATTTATAATTAGCTAAATAAATCTATTATTATTTTATTTAAAAATCTATATTTTATGTTTTGAAATTAGAAAGGAGCTTTTCTTAATATCAATTCTAATTTTTTTTAATAATCAATAATGTTTAATATTTGAAATTTAATATAAACATATTTAATTTAAAATCATCATTTTATTAAAGATTTCATCTATCTCTTATCATATATATATATATATATATATATATATATATATATTAATTTTTTTATTTAATTTAATTTATTAAATATTAATACATATTTAAGATTATTTATAAATTATAATTTTTTTTAAATAAGGATAATGATTACCGCGGTTAACCTTTACTGAGATCAATATGATGTATTGAACATTAAAAAAGAAAGCCACTAATTGATACTCTTTAATATTTTATTTTTATGATAAAAAAGAAGGTAGAGAAGTGTTCCGAGATGTATAACAACTGAAGAAAGTTGGTAAGTGAAGAAAGTCGGTAGTATGGCAAATTCAAGGTTGTTGATATAAGGGTCGAGCAATCCAGGGGAAAATGTTTTTCACTTTCAACTCTCTTAGCATGCCAAACTGGGAAAATTCTTTAGTCCCAAGGTGTTTTGGGAATAGATCAATGACCAGTTTCACTCCAAACTGGACAAATTCTTTGGTCCCACTGTGTTTTGGGAATAGACCATCATGAGAATTAGTTCTTATCTTTGCAATGTTCATTTTCTTCTTAGCACTGTAAATCATGAGAATTAGTTCTTATCTTTGCAATGTTCATTTCCTTCTTAGCACTGTAAATATAATTCTGGTTAGTAAGAATGAGGTTGATCACCTCCTTATAATACCTTAAATTCTTTTTTCCCTTTAACTCCTTATCATCCCACAACTTATCCTTAAATTCGAAACTAATAGTGCTTTTAATAGTATCCTTATTCTCCAAAATGATCTTAGTATAATTATAAATATATATAAATTTTGACTCATTTCATGAAAAAAATATATAATTCATATTTTATTATACAATAAAATAAAATATACATTTAATATATATTATAGAATTCTCAATGGTGTCAACACATTACTTATATATATTAAAAAGTTTTAAATTTTTTAATTATATTTTAAATAGGTTTAATGGTTAATAACATGTGTTTTCTCTTAAAAATAAAATACTTTAATTCAAAATGGAGGAGGGCCTATATGCCTTTTTATTTTTTAATAATCAAATAGATAAGTAGAGGTTGGTCCCTTATTTCTAAAACAAGGAGATTTAGTAAACAAATTTGATGTATAGATCCCTTATCTCACAAACAAAGAAATCTTATAAACAAATTTGACTTTTAACTTAACCATAATTTAAAAATTATATTACTATATAGTTATATATAAACAAATTTATATAAATTTTTTTTTGGTGAAAGAGGAGAATGATGGAGTTTTTGAGGTGAGCTAGGGTTTTTCTTTCCTACATATTATTGATGGCACCACTTCAGGCCATGAGATCAAGATACACAGAGGAGGATGACATTGGAAAGAAGGGGATAAACCCATCTTTCACCTCAAGGATGATTGTTGACAACTCTAGGCTCAATTTTATGGTGAACATTTGACCTTTTGTAGTAGATTTCGAAAGTTCTTAGCAAATGAGTAATGGTTCTTTTCATCTGTTTCTCATTTTGTTTTTGTTCATGGTGTATATGCAACCATAGTATATAGTTTTTCCATGTGCTCTAGAAATTGATGTTTCGGTTGGGGTATTGTCAGTTCGAGATTCCTTCAAAAATGTGTAGAAATTATACAACAAGCATGTATATCTTGGATTCACTCAATATAACAATGTACTAAAGTTAAATATTAAATCGCTTTTACAAATATTTTGTGGAATTAAAAACACAATAGCTAATAGCATGAACATGAAGAAAGATCAATCACACATAACATAGATAATTTCCCGCGAAAATCTTATAGCAAAAAACTCCACTATATTCTATTATATATTAAGTATGGGTCATGAAACAATTACATACAAAACTTTTCTCACAAGAGCCCTCAGTGCATCAGCTAATTGTCTCACATTGTCATATGCAAAACTGACCAACACATAGCCAATTCTCAATCTCCAGACAACCTGCATTGCTTGCGCGATCCCTGATGGTAAAGATCCTAAAAGATAGGAAAATATTGTGTGCCTTGACTGGCCAAGTATCACAGGCACTCCAATGGGTATTTGTCTGCATGTGTGCAAGCAGATAATCTTACAAGTGATAGTCAACCTCCCTTTCACCTAGAACTCAAGTGCGTCTCCACTGGATCTGACATGCATGAAGTTAATAATAGTAAATCTTTAGTTGCATGTGAGATCACTGGTTGTGAATTAATTAATATTTAATTCACTAGATCTCTCACTAGTTTATCTTCAGTTACAACTAGCACAATTGAGTTTCTCATGCACCACTTCAATTCAAACTCTGTCACAACTAGAATTACTCTACATGTTCCACCAACCAACCTCTAACTTGAAATCCACTAATTAACTGAATTTATCACTTTCACTTGGTTATCTTTTTAACTAAATAAAAAGAAAAATAATATAATTTCCAAACTAGAACAAAATAAATTTTTCCATAAAAAAATTGTATAAAAAATATCTCACTACCCAACTAAAAACATATAAATCACAATGCTCTCTTTAAAGAAAGAAAGCTAATGAGCAAGGCATACAACTTCGGCACACATAAATCACAATACTACTTTAAAGAAAGAAATCCAGTGAGCAAGGCATAGAACTTCGGCAGGAAGCACTTTCAGCACTTGAGAATTTTTTTTTGACAGAGCTGGCTTGCAAATTATTATTTATTTTTGAGAAATTTTTTTGAGAGAGTCACAAACACACTAAACCAGAAGTTGTACATAGAAGTGTTTTAAGGGGTTTTGAGGGTGCTGAATCCATATATAAAATAAAAAACCAATTTAAATAATAAAAACCAACATTTTATCTCAAATTTTTTCACAAGATTCCGATACCTAAAACTCCAAAAAATCACACTAAAAACAACTCAAAAACAAAAAAATAATATATAATCACCAGTAACAAGCCAAATGCAAATATTAAAAAGCATTTAATGATTCCGTCTACTCATTATGAGCATGGCCATGGGATATGAGTGCAGTTAAAAATGCTTTTAATGCTTCTAATGAGAATTTGTGGGTGTAGCTGTGGTCCCATTGTAAATTGATGTTTCAAGCAATATATGTTTTGATCTTTACGGAGCAGCGCACGGGTGTTAACAATGACAGACATTGATGTAGAGAAGTGGGTCTAACATATTTGTTCATTTAACCTCGATCTTTGGAAAATATTTTAAAATACAAGTGTTGAAATTTTATTTTATTTTTATAGTAAAAATAGATTCTAACACCATAATTCTGACACCTAAAATTTTGAAACTTCATAACTGTATATCAATTTTCCAAAAAAAATCACTGACTTTTTACAAAATCCTATTCTAATTTCTATTGTTTTTTTGAAATTAAGGCTCTTTAGACTACCCTAATTACATGGAAAACGACTCTGACCATTGATAACTCGCTTTTACCCACAGATAAGCTGGTCCAGGTGCAGCCATCCCAATAGACTATCTGATTCCCACCGAGCCACTTCTAAAGACGCCAAATTTACTTACAGCTAAACATAGGTTATCTCCCACATTGATTGATTGATTTATTTTTATATTTGTCAACGTGCAACACAAAATCTCCATGATGTTACTATCACTGATCAGTACTTGGCTTTTATAAATAAGACAGAAAATCCAATATTTATTCTTTTACGACTCTCTAATAAAACTCAAAGCTTGAGAAGATACCATCATCCAAAAACTCACATGTGTCACCTAAAATAAGAAAACTGTTTGGTGTATAATAGATCAGCTGCCTCGTAATATCCCACAACATATACCATCGGTAGTTTCAAGGTTCAGTCAGTGTTGCACGTCCTGTGCTGTAGTTTTTAACATTTAGCAGTATTTTATCATGGGAACTTCTGGGAGTGTCAAATAAAACGTAATTATTACCCTCGGTAGTTTCAAGGTTCAGTGAGTGTTGCACGTCCTGTGCTGTAGTTTTTAACATGTAGCAGTATTTTATCATGGGAACTTCTGGGAGTGTCAAATAAAACGTAGTAGAGTCACAAACTAGCATTGTATGATCTTGGTTTTTCCGGCCATGATTAATAAAATGTTACAAGTGGCATTTTAGGAAAGTTGAAACTAAAGGTTGAAACTAAAATGTTACAAGTGACAGTTTACGAAAGTTGTTTTCAAATATACATTTAATCTATATTATAGAATTCCCAATGGTATCAACACATTATATATCACAAACTAGCATTGTATGATCTTGGTTTTTCCGGCCATGATTAATAAAATGTTACAAGTGGCATTTTAGGAAAGTTGAAACTAAAGGTTGAAACTAAAATGTTACAAGTGACAGTTTACGAAAGTTGTTTTCAAATATACATTTAATCTATATTATAGAATTCCCAATGGTATCAACACATTATATATATATATATATATATATATATATATATATATATATATATTAAAAAGTTTTAAATTTTTAAATTATATTTTAAATAGGTTTAATGGTTAATAACATGTGTTTTCTCTTGAAAGATAAAATACTTAAATTCAAAGTGGAGTAGAGTCTATATGCCTTTTTATTTTTTAATAATCAAATAGATAAGTGGAACTTGGTCCCATATTTCTAAAAGAAGGGGATTTAGTAAACAAATTTGATGTATGGATCCCTTATCTCACAAACAAAGAAATCTTATAAACAAATTTAGCTTTTAACTTAACCATAGTCTAAAAATTACATTACCATATAGTTATATATAAACAAATTTATATAATATTTTTTCAGTGAATTAGGCGAATGATGGAGTTTTTGTGGTGCACTAGGGTTTTTCTTTCCTACATATTCTTGATGGCACCACTGCAGGCCATGAGATCAAGATACACAAAGGAGGATGACATTGGAAAGGAGGCGATAAACCCATCTTTCACCTCGATAATGATTGTTGACAACTCTAGGCTAAATTTTTGGTGAACATTTGACCTTTTGTAGTAGATTTCGAAAGTCTTTAGCAAATAAGCAATGGCTCTTTTCATCCGTTTCTCATTTTGTTTTTTCTCATGGTGTATATGCAACCACAGTATATACTTTTTCCATGTACCCTAGAAATCGATGCTCTAGCTAGGGTATTGTCAGCTCGGGGTTCCTGCAAAAGGTGTAGAAATTATACAACAAGCATGTATATCTTGGATTCACCCGATCTAACAATGTACTAAAGTTAAATACTAAATCACTTCTACAAATATTTTATGGAATTAAAAACACAATCGCTAATCACATGAACATGAATAAAGATCAATCACACACAACACGGATAATTTCTCGGGAAAATCTTACAGCTAAAAACCCCACTATCTTCTATTGTATATTAAGCATGGATCATGAAAAAATTACATACAAAACTCTTCTCACAAGAGCCCCTAGTACATCAGCTAATTGTCTCACACTGTCAAATGCAAAATTGACCAACATATAGCCAATTCTCAGCCTCCAGACAACCTATCTTGCTTGCGCAATCCCTAATGGTAAATATCCCTAAAAGATAGGAATTCTTGCCTACCTTGATTGCGCAAGTATCATGGGCACTCCCATGGGTGTTTGCATACATGCGTGCAAGCAGATAATCCTACAACTGATAGTCAACCTCCCTTTCACTTAGAACTCAACTAGGTCTCCGCTTGATCTGACATGCATGAAGTTAATAATAGTAAATCTTCAGTTGCATGTGAGATCACTGATTGTGAATTGATTAATAGTTAATTCACTAGATCTCTCACTAGTGTATCTTCAGTTACAACTAGCACAACTGAGTTTATCTCACTTAACTGAGTTAAACTATTTACAACTTGCACCGACTCATGCACCACTGCACTTCGAATTCTGTTATAACTAGAATTACTCTACATGTCCCACCAACCAACCTCTAACTCGAAATCCACTAGCTAACTGAATTTATCACTTTCAGTTAACTCATTCAAGTCCACATTGAGAATAGATTACAGTTTAATGTTCATCTAAATTAAGGGATAATAAAAATAGACATGCACCCAAAAATAACACTGTGGGCCCCACCCTAGTCTGGGTGCTTAATGCAACCAGGTGCTAAATGAAACCAGGAGCTAAATGAAACCAAGTTCTTAACGCACTAGGTGTGGGTGTTGAATCTTCTTGTTGAATCTCCACACTCCCTCTCAACAAGAAATGGATTATTCTTCACCCTGATCATGTCTCTATGGTATTCGAATTTGCTCCTGTTGAGCGCCTTCATCAGAATATCTGCATCCTGATCTTCCGTGGGAATGTATTGAAGCAACATGATCCTCCTCTGCACACAATCTCTGAGATGATGGTGCCAAATATCTATATTATTGGACCTATCATGAAACACAAGATTAATCAAGAGTTTAATGCAACTCTGATTATCATAATGAATCACTGTCGGATCCATCTGAGAACCAAACAAACCAACCAAGATCTTTCTCATCTAGATAGTCTCACATGCAGCTTGACTTGCTGCCATGTATTCCACTTCCGTTGAACTGAGTGCCATGGATCGTTTTTTCCTACTGTACTCGGAAACTGTTGTCGATCCAATGCTAAAGATCCCCCCTGATGTGCTCTTTATGTCCAATGGACTTCTAGCCCAATCTGCATCCATGAAGCCATGCAACTTCAATCCATCTGTCCTTCTGTACCATAGACCATACTCTGATGTACCCCTCAGGTATCTCAGGACATACTTCCTCACCTTCCAAAATATCTTGGTAGGCTTAACCATAGCTTGACTCAGTTGGTTAATTGCGTAGCAAATGTCTAGTCTCGTGTTCACTAGATACATTAGCGAACCCACTCTGTCAATAGACAGTAGCATCCACTACCTCTCCAGAAGTAGCATCCTCTTTCCTCCAATTTCCTGGAAGAGGAGTATCCATAGGTTTGCAGCTCTCCATGTTAAACCTACTTAGTATCTCCTTTGCATACTTGTCTTGAGACACAAAAAGTTCATCATCCCGCTGCCATATTTCCAATCCAAGGAAATAATGAAGGAGGCCCATATCCTTCATTTCGAACTCCCTTGCAAGATCCTCCTTGCATGAGTGTATCAGCTGCTCATGATCACTAGTCAAAATTAGATCATCAACATAAAGAAAAATGATTAATATCTTACCCTCAACCACAATCTAGTACAGGTTTTCGTTTGCTTCACTTTTGGTGAAGCCCAGTTTGGTGAAATAGTTGTCTATCCGAATGTACCAAGCACGGGGTGCTTGCTTCAGCCATACAACGCTCTTTTGAGTCTGCACACATGCGACTTACTGTTGAAAATCTCGAAACCTTCAGGATGCTCTATGTACACCTCTTCCTCAATGATCCCATTAAGAAACACAGTTTTCACATCCATCTGATGAATGCGCTAGCCCATCTGTGCTGAGAGTGCAAGGATGGATCTTATGGAAGAGTAACTTGCGACAGGCGCAAAATTCTCATCATAATATATCCCCTCGATTTGTGAGAAACCCCGGGCCACAAATTTGGCCTTGTATTTCTCCACACTCCCATCATATGCTTTCTTTACCTTGTAAATCCATCTCAAACCTACCACTGATTTGTTAACCAATCTTAGGACTATCTCCCATGCGTTGTTCTTGACAATGGAGTCATACTCCTCCACCATTGCATCAACCCAAGTAGGCTGCTGCACTGCTTCCTAAAAGGAAGATGGTTCAACCACAATACATTTGCTCATAAGAGCCATGTATCCAGTAAATCGGTCAGGAGACTGTCTTTGTCTGCATTGTGAAGTAGGGGCTCCTACATTCTGTGCGGCATCAAGTCTTAGCCTATCATCTTCTGTGGTGCGCCTTCTGCCATTTCTGATGGATGGATCTGCATGAGTGATTTCATCCACTCCATGAATCTCCTCATGTGGTTGATCCACATCTTGAGACTCATCCATGGGAACCAACAATTCCTCCTCTGCATGCAAGTCTAGCTCCCTCTCAAGGGAAAATCACATGGCTTTCCCCTCATCAAATTTTATATCCCGTCACACAACAGTCATTCTGTTGTTTGGAAAATAAACACGATAATTATGGGGTGTTTCTGTGTACCCCACAAAAATCCCAACCTCAACAGTCGGTTCCAGCTTCTTCCTGGCGTCCTTGGTCACATGCACATAAACAGATGAGCCAAAAATATTAAATTGTGAAACATCAGGTTTCTTACCAGTGAAAGCCTTTTCAGGTGTACTAATGCCAAGTACTCTATGAGGACAATGGTTTTTCACATAAACTGCAGTGTTGCATTCTTCCGCCCAAAAATTCATTGGTAGGCCATGATCATGCAACATCGCTCGTGTTGCACCCACGATCATTCTATTATTCCTCTCCACGAACCCATTCTACTGTGGGTTATGAGGCGCTATGAGTTCTCTTCAAATTCCTTCTTTGTTGCAGAAGTTTTTGAATTTGATAGAGATGTATTCTCCACCATTATCGCTCCCAAGAGCCTTCACTTGCTTCCCTGACTCTTTCTCCACCAATGGCTTAAACTCACAGAACTTAGACAATTTTTTATCTTTCTTCTGCATGAAGAAGATCCAGCGTTTACGAGAAAATTCATCAAGAAAGATTACATAGTAATTATGTTTTGTTGTTGAAGCAAATGATAATGGTCCACACACGTCTATGTGAACTCTCTCAAGGATCCTTGAAGCTCGGTTCTCCTTCTCATGAAAGGTGGGCTTTACATAGTTCCCCATGGTGCAACCCTTGCACTAATATAACTGAGCAAATGTTCCCATTGGAAGTGGACCAGTAGAAATTTGACGCATGACTTTCAAGGCTCCATCATGAATATGGCCCAATGGCCTGTGCCATAATTCACCCTCATCTCGGCTCACCACTTTTTCCGCCTTTCCCATCATTGCAGCGCAACCATCTACCTCCAGCTTGTAGATATTCTTAACTCGAATCCATATCGTCTTGGCTTGACCCATTTTTTTATGTGGCAGGAAATTTTTTCCATCACTAAAAACAACGTCATAGCCTCTATCCTCCAACATTATGACTGAGACCAAATTTTTCTTCAGACCTCGTACATGCATCACATCTTTTAATTGAAATGCTTTACATGACTCCCTCTAAAAGGTAATGGTACCAATCCCGGTAGCACTTTACCGTCCATCGTCGCCCATCTCAATATGCATCTGGAGATGTTTCTCCTCCAAGTCACTGAAAAGTTCATTATCTCCCGTCATGTGAAAGGAAGTGCCACTATCCAAATACAACACGAATCCCAATGCATTGGACACCATGCATGCGATCAATGAGAAGTCAAGCTCAAATTGCGAGGTAATGGCCTCACCAACTACAGATCCAGCAACCTTCTTATTCTTCTTCTTTTGTGGATAGTTAGTAGTGTTACACATCAATTTGTCACCGTCCCTGCAATCCCCATGCCGCACATTGGAGGGCTCATTCCGTGACCTGTGAGCAAAGACAAGACTTGAAAATACTTTCATTGCATCCCTCTGAAGATGAGCTTTCATATCCCTGAATACATCTCCCTGCAAAAAACCCTAAAAATATCTCTTTTTCCATTGGCGCGGTTCCACAGTTCAGCCCTCGCGCCAAGGGGGAAAATCCTCCAAAGAGGGCGCGCCAATTGGCACTCTGTCATAGAGCCGCACCCACGCCAACCATATTAAGAGGTGTTTTTTAAAAATAAAAGGCGGAAGTTTCGTCCTCACAGATTCCTGGACTGATATCTATCTTGAGTTGGGAGGTTTGGCTACGGATTTCCATAGAGAGGAAGTGGTTTGCCACCTCTCATGGAAACTTCCTTGATGATAGGGCCAATCTCATCATTGTAGGGCTCCCAACTCCCCTTCCTCCTTCTATAAAAGCTTGCTCATCTCCATGGCAAGCTAATCTCCAAGTTCCCAAGAGCTTTCACATCCTTATGCTGCAAGAGCCTTCTTGATTCCCTTAAGGCCAAATCCAAGCAAGGAGACTATTTTCAAGTATCCGGAGAGAGAGGCTTGTCCCATCCTTGACAGGATTTATCGAGACATGTTCTGCTGACGACCCACCAAAGAAGAATTCGGCGTTGAAGCTTTGGTTGTATTCTTTTTTTGACTCATTAATGATAAGCGACTATCGGTTATGGTTCCACTCTTGTTCTTAATCATGTTCATGAGTTATGTTCTCTTCGACTGACATATAGTTGTATGTACTGGGTTTTATGCTTGCGTTTGTGTTGTTTCTTGCATGTGCAGGTGTCTGATCACGGAGATCGTGAAGATTGTGATCTGCCAGGGCAAAGGAACGGGAGCACCACCTCTTCTACAAACAACAGCGTTGGATTCCAGGTAAGCCTTCCTCGCGAGTCGGTTTATTTACGATTAGGAACCTGCACTGTAGCATGTTTGATTGTTGCTAGACCCGATCTGGGCTAGTAGGGATCGCCTCTGTCCGCAGAGGGGACTTACCTCCTCAACAATTTGGAGACTCCGCTAGGGAATCAACTTGTTGTTTGATTTGTATGCTATAGACGGAGCCTGAAGTACAGCCAGATAGCCTTCGAAACGCTTTTTCTCTGCATTAGTGGAGTAGATCAAAGCTGCTTCAGTCAATCTCCGGTTTAGTTTGTAAACTGAACACTTGGAGCATTGTCTTGTCTTTTCGGTTGATTATTGATCCTCCTCGCTTCATTAGCTCTTCTGGGCTGGTTTTTTCTGTGAATTTGGGTCTTTGATAGCTTGAACATCACTGGTCTGATCTTAGATTGCTTATTTTTTATTTTGGCATAGCAAACTTGACTGGCGCGCTTTTTAGCATGACAGTCGCGCCAATTGGCGCCAGTTGTCCATTTATTACCCGCGCCAATCTTGATATGGCGCTAGTTTCAGCCTGACAATCGCGCCAGTGCTGGGGACTGCTGGGGTTTGCTCTATTTTGAGCTTTCTGAGCTTGATCTATGTCTGTCTCGCTTTGAGCCTAGATCACATGGTTCATTTGAGTCTTGGAGATTCTGCTTGAAGTGGTGAGTCTGGTCTTGGTTGGGAGAAATTCTTTGCTTTTTCATTTTCAGGCGTTGGCGCTTGTTGTTAGTGTGCAAGTCGCGCCAGTTGGCGCTAGTTGTCAATGTACAAGTCGAGCCAATTTCAGGGTGTATGAAAATTGAGATTTTTTCCCTAAATCCTTCACCAGCGTGTCTTTCCCTTCCGGTCTTTTCCTTGTATGAGCATAGATTACATTGCTCATTGTTTGGAATGTCTTCTTTCCATGATTGTTTGGTGTAAAAGGGAATGAATGCCTTGTTTTGATCTCTTGCTTTGGAAGTCCTCTTTGTGTTTGACCTCATATGTCTTGTCGCCCTTTGAGGGATTTCGTTACAAAGTGTTTGAAACAACGATTGCATTCTTAGTGTTTGTTTACATCTCTTTTGCATTCATCCTTCATTAAGAGGATTTGCGTTTATTTAGTTTTCATCTCAAAGTGTTATTTTTGTTAAAATGCACTAGATCACATTGCATTGGAAAGTATTTTTGAGATCCATCATTGAACTTATATTACATTGTTTAATGATCGAAAACTAGAAATCGCATTGAATGCATTCTTTTTTATTAAAATCATGCATTAAGTAGATTATCATCTCATCGAAAAATGCATTGAGTGCATTCTTATCATTTGAAAAGGAAAAGGAAATTGTACATAGATTACAATTGCATAGTTTTCGGAAAAGAGGATTTTGCATAGATTACATTGCATTATTCGCATTGTTGAATGTTTGAAAGTACTTTTGGATAGTGAAAGTCATCTAGTTTGGAAAGTTTTCGTTTTCAGTGTTGTTGTTTGTTGCATAATTGTCTGAAGTTCTTCCCTTAACTAGATAGCATTCATCGAATTGAAAATTTTTCTTTTCTCATATAGCTGCATATAGGAGATGGTCAGATGACATTCGGTAGGGCCTTGAAACCGAAACATAATTGAAGATCAACCATAAAATTTACTCAATTTACCTAAGGAAGCATTGAAACATTAACGAATATTTAGAGGTCTAAGCTAGAGACGTGTTCCGGCGTTGTTAAACCTAGTAGCTGTCGTTCGCCTCTTGGCTTTAGACAACACTAGTACGGACTTGTGCTCCCCGTACCGTTGCGTATATAAAGGCAGACCCCACTAGGTTTCAATCCTTTATCCATAGGAAGCCAAGTCTGCCGCCCTATACCCGTGATACACCGAACACAGCATTCAGGGAGATTGCCTGCATGTACGTTAAGTCCTTGGTTGATTTCTCTTTCATTTTGAAACCAAGGTGTATATTGCAGTTCACGGTTATTTGGTACGCCCTTTGCCTAGAATTCCTGAGTAGTCATTTTGATCTTTTCTGACTCCTTAAATTTGAAAAGATCATCAAGTGCTTGTCCTTTCACGCTTGTTTCAAAACTGAAAGCGATAGAGTCACCTTTTGCCTGTTTCTCGACCCTTAAGAGATGAAACGGCAGAATTTTGTTTCAATGTTTTAAAAATTAACTGCCCACGAAATATTCCCGGTTAAAGTTAGTTTCTTTAGGGGGTTGTTTTGGGTCGTTTCTAATGGAAACTTTTCTGGAGTTCACCAACCAAGGAATCCCCTCCAATGGGAATCCGAGTCCTTTTCCTCCTTTTGGAAATGTTGGTGCTCCTTATATGGCAACGTTGTCCCTTCCTGGGCTAACTGTTGGGTTGCATGTTTGGTTGTTTTCAACTCCGCTGGTCCCGAATGTCTCAGTTACTGGTCAATCAGTTCCTCCACCCGAACCACATCATGTTTATTCTAAGGTGGACCTCTCCCCTTCTTCGTCTGTTTCTGCGTCGTCCTCTTCTACTTCGCCTAGTGAAAGTCTGGATTCGAGTAACCAGGTGGCTAAGAAGAAAAAGAAGAAGACAAAGAAGAAGAATTCTGATAAGCGAGAGGCTAGCTTTGCGGATATTGCGCCTAAGAAGCCTTCCCTTGATAAACCTTCCAACCCTCCACGGAAAGTCAAGTTCCCTTGCATGTTGTGCACGGGAGACCATCTTCTTCGAGATTGCCCTGGCATTCCCAAGGTGCTCGAAGCATGGTCCAACGGTCGTCCGCCGTTGCCTTTGGCTTCCAGGAGTCAGGTTGGGGGCACGTCTTCAGCTAGTGCTGGTAAAACTCCTAAGAAGCAGGGTAAGATTACCAATCCCTGTAAGTTGTGTGAAGGGCACCATGCCATTCACCTTTGTCCTTATATGGATGAAGCCAAGCGAGTTTTGGACAACTCAGTTGTTTCTACACCATGCCTCCCGGTTGGTTATAAGCAAATTTCTTTGAGTCCTCCACCAGTTGATCCTATGATTGGTCAAGAGTCATCCTTGGTCAATCCCGCTCCCCCGGAAATTCAAATTCAGGAATCCATCCCCGACCAACCTTTGGTCGTGGGATCGGTCGAGCTGGCCCCGTCTATGGTGCACCAGGTTTTTTCCATCGAGAGTGGACCCCACATCCCTCAAGTTCTTCTTGTTTCTTCAGATTCGTCGGACTTGGAGAAAGATTCTCCTGTCCCTATACCTCAAGAAGAAGCTCCTTCACCTCCCGTGATGGAGATCAGGGAGGATACCCCTCCCGCCTTCGAGATGGAGGTCGTGGAGGATGCTCCTTCTTCTATCGTAACACCAGGGGAAGACCATTTTGGTTCGATGGTAGCCCCTCCAAGTAGTTTGGTCACTTCCTTTGATTGGAGTCGATTTGTAGGATACTGCCTTCCGTCTTATGTGCCTTTCGAGATCACAGTACAGGATTTTGGTCTGGTTGTACCCAGCACCATTATAGACGAAGGTGCGTCTGTTAGCATTTTATCCTCAACTACTTGGCACGCTTTCGGCTCGCCGCCGCTTGTGCCTATTACGCAGAATCTGTTGGCATTTAACAGAAGAACGAGTCAACCCTTAGGAATCCTTCCAAGGTTACCTGTTACTTTGGGAGGTAAAACCGTCCATATGGATGTGATGGTTGTTCCAGGCCCCTTGGATTTCAATCTACTCTTGGGGCGCGATTACACCTATGCCATGGGAGCGCTTGTCTCCTCCCTTTTCGTGTGGTCTATTTTCCACATGAAGGACGGATCGTGACCATTGATCAACTTTCGTTCTTTGGTCCTGATATGGCAGCTGGCCCACCATCATCCCTTCTTGGTTTTTATCCACCCGTTGTATCTGCCCCACCGCAGATCAACTATGTGGCTACCTACCCCATGCCTATGCTCAGTGATGATGCCGTCGTGCATCAGGTGCTGGGGGCATTGGGTCCTGACTTCCAGGATGTTTTCCTTCCATCGAGAGTGGAACTCTTGGAAGCGATGACTTCTTGTTCATAATGAGTTGTCGTCAGAGCACAGTTCGTTTTCTTGTGTCGAGCTCCTTAAAAAATGAAACAAGCTGGTCAGAGCATGGTTCTTTTCCTGTGTCAAGCTTCTTAAAAAATGAAACCAGGTCTGTCGGAGCACAGTTCCTTGTCTTGTGTCAAGCTCCTTACAAAATGAAACAAGGTTTGTCGGAGCAGAGTTCCTTGTCTTGTGTCAAGCTCCTTAAAAAATGAAACAAGGTCGTTGGAGCAGAGTTCGTTTTTCTTGTGTCAAGCTCCTTAAAAAATGAAACAAGCTCTTCGGAGCAACGTTCCTTGTCTTGTGTCAAGCTCCCTAAAAAATGAAACAAGCTGGTCGAAGCAGAGTTCCTTGTCTTGTGTCAAGCTCCCTAAAAAATGAAACAAGGTTGTCGGAGCAGAGTTCCTTGTCTTGTGCCAAGCTCCTTAAACCATGAAACAAGGTGTCTTGAGGATAGTTCTTTTAATGTGTCAACCTCGTTAAAACAATGAAACACGTTCCCGTTCAATTCGAGTCTTTGATAAGTTCTTGTAAAATCCCAGTCGAGTCTTTCTTAGATCTCGTAACTTGAACCTTTACTCCCTCCATCTGTTTACTCAGGTGCATGGACTGAAGCTTGGGGGGCATGTACCTCGAATTGAGTCACCATGATGGGGGCATGCTTACTTTTTCAAGCATAGTTTGTTTCCATTTCAAGCTTGTGTAAAAATGAAACCAGTGTCAAGCATAGTTTATCTTTGTTTCAAGCTAGTGTAAAAATGAAACCAACTTCAAGCAGAGTTTCCTGATTTCAAGCTTGTGTAAAAATGAAACCATTCCCATTTTACCTCTTGTGATTGCCATTTTATCATCTTGTTTTTGCCAGATGAGCCTTGGTTTTCTCACTCCATCGTCACTATCTGCTTGGCCAATCATATGCCTTCACTTGGTGGTTTTACCCATTCCCGAGGAACCGCTGCGATGAGTGGTCTTGTTAGCCAGCCTCTTAACCTTTACTTGTTTTGAGCAATTCCACCATTACCGGAACCAGTTGCTACCCTTTATACCACTCGTTCCTTCAGGAGGAGTCAACTTTTAGCTCTTTTCTGACTCTTAAAAATTGAAAAGATTGCCGAGACTCTTGTCGTTTTGAACTTGTTAAATGGTTGTGAAACGACATCTACCCAGTATACGTTTACCACTTTTTCGGGCTGGGATAGATTATTTACGAAAAAGGAATACCCTAGCCTATTGCGACTAGGAGGTTTTCTCAGACATAGTTTTCTACCTTTTCGGATCTAAGGAACTATCTACGGAAAGGGACCGTTGGAGTTTACTTTTCAGTTGTCTTTTCAAACTCTCTAAACATGAAAAGACGTCGAGTTCTTCCTTTGTCAGACTCGTTAAACTTGATGACATCAGATTCAGTCGTAACGACGGTATCTGAGTTCCTCCTTCCTAGGGCTTGTTAAATGTACTAGGATGGATTCGTCCAAAGGACGAACTTATATGACAAGCCTATGGTATCCTCTTCAAGCTTGTGTAAAAATAAAGAGGTACTCGCCGAAATGGTGGGGAAAATGGAACCAGCATCATTGTCGTGTCGGCAGTATGTCGCTCTTGAACATGGCACTTGTCTGCATTCGTGTCGGGTTGGGGACATCTCATCTCGTCTCTTCACTTGCCTCCGTGGGTTTGGGTAATCCCTTTTGACCTCTCATCTGCTCTTTGCCTTGTCACTATGACCTCTGATATTTTGATGTCAAATACTGTCAAATCCACTGTCGCGCCATCAATATGTTCAAGAGAAGTTGACCTCTGCAAATATCAACCTCCCTCTGATTCTCGTTTGATCCTGATTCACATAAACATCATGTTCCTCTGTCTCGTGTCGATGATGTGGGAAACATTATGGCCCACCTTCGATCAAGGTCACTTCTTGTCGACTTCAGCTCATTATCCAGGAAGCTGATCTAGAGACTCCCTTATGGTACCTTGGAGCCTGCATGCCTCAATGGCAGGTTCTTCGCATTCGACGTGAGGTTTTCATCATTGGCCTCCGATTGAGTGATTCTGCAGGTGTTCGACGTCAGCTCACTGTTCACATGCCGTAGATTGTACCTGTAGTACCTTGAGGACCATTGGAATTAATGGTGGTACCTCTCGCATCTGTTAACAGCTTTCAACATTGGCTGGTAATCAGACGATATTCTTGCATGTTCGACTTCAGCTCACATATTCACATGCTTGAACTTGTACTTTGTTCGGGTCGAGATGGAGCGCAAGACCCTGGATTGTGTCTGTTGTAATCCAGGCTGCGATATTGTGGATTATTATTTACATGACTCACTGATTGGATGGCTGCGACCATACATGAGTCTATTTATCGATCTTCATTGGATGGCTGCGTCCATGCCTTGGATCTAGATTATTGTACACTCTGTTATGGATGGCTGCGCCCATACCACGCATATATATCATGTATCTGAGACATCAATTGTACTTCGCTCTCATATGTTTATTTTCCGATGGTATTGTTTTCAGGCAAGATGTTCCTCGTAAAAGCATTTCACCCCCTTCTCTCTCTCGGGCTCATGCTTTAGGGGGCATATGTTACACGTAAATTTGTCACCGTCCCCGCAACTCTCTATCCCGCACATTGGAGGGATCATTCCATGACCTCGTGAGCGTATACAAGACTTGAAAATACTTTCATTGCATCCCTCCGAAGATGAGCTTTCATCAGTCGAAGACATCTCCCCCGCAAAAAACCCTAAAAATAGCTCTTTTTCCATTGGGGCGGTTCCACAATTCAGCCCCCTCGCGCCAAGGGGGAAAATCCTCTGTAAAGAGGGCGCGCCAATCGGGCGCTCTCCGTCATAGAGCCGCACCCACGCCAACCATATTAAGAGGTGTTTTTAAAAAAATAAAAGGCAGAAGTTTCATCCTAACAAATTCCTGGACTGATTTCTATCTTGAGTTGGGAGGTTTGGCTACGGATTTCCATAGAGAGGGAGTAGTTTTCCACCTCTCATGGAATCTTCCTTGATGATACGGCCAATCCCATAATTATAGGGATCTCAACTCCCCTTCCTCCTTCTATAAAAGCTTGCTCATCTCCATGGCAAGCTAATCTCGAAGTTCCCAAGAGCTTTCACATCCTTATGTTGCAAGAGCCTTCTTGATTCCCTTAAGGCCAAATCCAAGCAAGGAGACTATTGCCGAGTATCTGGAGAGAGAGGCTTGTCTCATCCTTGACAGGCTCTATCGAGACATGTTTTGCTAATGACCCGCCAAGGGAGAATTCGGCGTTGAAGCTTTGGTTGTATTCTTCTTTTTGACTCATTAATGATAAGCAACTATCGGTTATGGTTCCACTCTTGTTCTTAATCATGTTCATGAATTATGTCCTTTTCGGGATCGACATATAGTTATATGTACCGGGTTTTTATGCTTGCGTTTGTGTTGTTTTCGTACGTGTGTGTGTCCGATCACCGAGATCGTGAGATTTGTGATTCCGCTGCAGCAAGCTTGCTTAGCACCACCTCTTCTACAAACAACAGCGTTGGATTCCAGGTAAGCCTTCCTCGCGAGTCGGTTTATTTACGATTAGGAACCTGCACTGTAGCGTGTTTGATTGTTGCTAGAACCGATCTGGGCTAGTAGGGATTGCCTCTGTCCGCAGAGGGGATTTACCTCCTCAACAAGTAGAAAAATGTCCATGTTCGTGATAGTGAAAACACTTCACCTTCGACATGTCCTGCTTCTTGCCTTTGGACTCGTATTTGGAATGGAATTTCTTCCCCTTCCCTTTCCTCACCTTGGCAGCCAAAGCACAATCCTATTCATCCTTATTCTTAGATGAAGATCCATCTCTAGTGTTCTGTTTGAACTCCTCCTGTACCAAATCCTACCACAGTCGTTCCCAATCTGGCAATTTTTCCCTTCCGTTGACAGAGTCTTGATAACTGTGCCAACTCTTAGGAAGTCCTAGGAGAGTCAAGCTCACCAAATCATCATCAGCGACTGTTATTCCCACACTCCCTAGTTCATCCCGACATTGGAAAAACTTCGTGAGATATTTTTGAATGGTACCCGTCGAATCTGAAGCATATTCAACCATGGTCTGATGTGTTGGAGTCGGGGTCACAGTAATAGTCGAGGGTATAACCACCTGCACACCCTCGTCCTCCATAACATCCATAGGACTCAACCCCTCGTTCTTTTCGGCTCTCCCCTCCTCGATCCTTTCATCACCATCAGCAACAGGAAAACCCTCCCATGACCCAAATCCATACCTGGAAGGACCCTTATTCCACCTCCTCATATTTATGACATCTATGACAGCGAAAAGGCAGATGCTTGTAGTTGATCAACTGATAAAAAAAATGCCCTTCAAAATGTAAATGAATTTTCTCCACCAAACCGTCGCGAGGAATTAGTCGAACCAACAGTTGAGCTACATTTAGAGCCCTGGTTTCCGAGAAAGACATATCCGCTTCCAAAAACGTGCCCAAGTGGCTACCATTTGATCTAAAAACATCCAACGTCCACAAATGAGGAGGTAAAGCCGACAGCCGAACTCAGACTGGGATCTCGTCAACCATTTCTCTCTTTGCATCAAAAATCGGTGACCAACGTTTGAAGAGGATAGGGGTAAATCCAAACCCCCAATTCCTGCCCATGACCCATTCCAAAGTCGTCGAATTTGCAAATTTTATCATGAACCAACCCTTTGACAGGGTAAAAATAACCTACACATCCCTATCCAGGGTTGCATTCCATGTATTCCCAATCCATTCAGATATATGTTGCGCTCAGAAGAATTTCCCCCAAGCACGACCCATTAAAATAGACTCTGAGGCCTCCATTTCCCTATTTACTTGATTGTCAACACCCAACACCAGGTTTGGGCACTCCACAATTTTTTTAATCACCTTCCCTTTCTTCCTTTTCCCCCTATTTTTCCACGACGCTACGAAAATAAAATAAAATCTCAGTCTTCTCCCCCAATCCTTTCTTCAGTGCCTATACCTCCAACCCCAGGTTCGCTTCCACACCGACCTCCCCATTCAATGGGAATACATCCTCCTGTCAACCATCCAAACCCAAATCTAAAAGTATTCCTTCAGTCCTATCAACAATCGCCTGAACTGCCTGAGGAGTTTGAACCAAACCCGTTTGAAAACCCAGAGAACCCTCTGCCACCCCCTTGGAAGAAACGCCATAAACCTCCTCTTGCATAGTGCCCCCCCACCTCCTGGAGATTAGGACAAAGTCCATCTTGCCAGTCGAAAGAAGGAGTAGCCTTAAAACCCCATTTTGATCGAGGGATTTGCCACCCCCCACCTAACAGAGTCCCGCCACCATTTTTACTCGGACACCCATTCTAGACACCAAAATCTAATAAAAAATATTTTAAACCCTCACTAGGCACAAAACCACTCGCAAAGACAACATCTTCTATTCCTCCCGACTGAAAAGCTGACACAGAAGTTTTGTTAGCAATTACCTCCATCGAGCTCGATGCTAAGACCTCCCTCGAGAGTATTGGAGAAAATTTTTCATTCTGCACACAACTGACAGGACCTCCAGCAAGTTTATTTAACCAACTCGAGACAGCCACTCTCTAGTTACCAAAACCCTCCACCGAGTCCCATGTCATATCTTCCTCCTTCTGCATGTCAACTAGAGAGCATGGTGGTAGTGCCACCTTGGCTAGATTTTGTCGTGTTGGCTCCATTCCCCACATTGCAACGATATCCGCTGCATCTGGTTCTAGATCTACACACTCATGTGGTTTGACCATCGTAAACACTAGCATACCCCATAGTGATCCCACAAAAAACCGTTCCACAGACAGGGAGCAATGAATTTGTCACTGTAACGTTTCAACCTCTCACATAAAAAAACACAACCCCAATACCTTAACCTCCGACAAAGACGAGAGAACAAAACAAAATGGAAAACCCTACACCAACCACTCAGTTTGACCACCTGCCCATCCACCGAAGTCACAATAGGAAAACCCAACAAAAATGAAAATGTGAAAAACCGAAACTGGCCGCCTTCCTCCAAGACAAAAGTCAAGACATAATTCAATATTGGTTTAACAAGTGGATGGCAGTGAGTGCCGTGTGTCCAAGGACTTACCACTATGTGCCCTGCATGCAGCCACAAACTGCAAACCCACTGGTGTGTCCCACGAAGATCCAAACCAGGGTTTTTTTCCCCGCCATTATCACCCAAACCTAACCCCTCTCAAAAAAGATGGATGTATGTAGTTATATGTATTATGAGATTTAATAAAATTAAAAATAAAAATATTTTTATATATAGAGATATTGGATTTATAGGTAATATAAATAATATTGTTAAAAATTAGCAATATTTGATTTTTTCATTACACACTAGTATTTGGAGATGGATACTAGTTCATCTTAGATGTAGAAATGTAGAAATGACTCCCAAAAAGCAAGCATGTCAATCTATGTGAGACTAGTCCATGTGAGATGTAGAAATGACTCACAAAAAGCAAGCATGTCAATCTCAGTGGAACTAAAACTAGAGTGAGAGGATAGTAGCAACTCCTCCATACCACCCAAGCTACATTCACTTAACAAATTTACTTAAAAACTTAAAAAATACAAATTCTTATTTATTAAAAAACCCTAATAATAAGTTTATAAAACAAAAAACAAGTAATTTGCAGTGGTTTTAACTAAATAAAATGAAAAATAATGTAATTTTCAAACTAGAACAAAATAATTACAGAAAGTGGGCGCTTCTCTCTTGGGACAAATTACTAAGATCGAAGGCAGCAGGTGGATTGGGACTCCGAGACCCCTTCATCCTCAATAATGTGTTGGGTGTAAAACTCTGGTGGCGCTAGCTCATGGGAGGGCAAGACCTCTGGAAGAAAATATGGCAAAAAAAATATGAAATGCCAATAACAATCTCAGGCCGACTGAAAATTGACAGGACACCAAAAGGCTCCTCAATATGGAATCTAGCAGCACTGAACAAAAATTTAATCCGTGTACATAGCTTTTGGGAAATTAGAGACGGCAAAACAGCTCTGTTTTGGGAAGATTCTTGGCAACAACGAGAAAAATTGTTTACAAGATTGGACTTGGGGGAAATTTTCCTATACACGAATACCCCCAACAACAGGCTTGTACAGCAGTATTGGGCAAATAACCAAAATGGAATATGGCGGCAATGGAAAGACAAAACTTGGTGGCCGCAAGCTCCAGCAACACAGCAATGGAACAATTTCGCTAAGGAGCTCAGCAAACGTAAGCTACGCAATATCTCAGGCCCAGATATCCTTCGTTGGGGCCACCAAACAAGAGGGTTGTTTACAATTAAGGAAGGCTACTATATTCAATCCCAGCAAGCTCAGGATAATGCCCAGCCAATATGGAAACGAATCTGGGAATTGAGACATTGGCCAAAGGTCACATACTTCTTATGGTTAGTAAGTCATTGCAGAATTCTGACATGGGAGAACCTCCAAAAACGAGGCATGATAGGACCTTCGCGATGCCCCTTTTGTACTCATGAAGCTGAAACGACAGAACATCTTCTTAACCTCTGCACAAAGGTGCAACCACTCTGGGAAAACCTGGCTCAGTTGTTTCGAAAGACAGATAAAAACAATGGCAGCCTAACGGAAACAATAGTCAATTGGAGAAAAGGAAGATTCCATTGCCAGGTAATAAATAGAGCCTGGACCCTATTATACGGATTCCTACTCTGGAACACATGGAAAGAAAGAAATCAGAGAATCTTCCAAGGAAAAGATCAAACAATGAATTATATCTAGCAACGTTCCGTAGACAACATTCGAGAAACCATTTTAACAGAAAGATGGTCAGATGAAGATTGGCAAACAGAGGGTATTGAATCTCAGATTTTAGAAAACCTGAATCTCAATCCGCAAATGCTTAGCAAGGGTCTATGGAAATTCAGACCTCCCAATCAATCAACTCAAGAACAATGGATACCCCCACAACCAGGCTTTCTTAAACTCAATTACGATGGGGCCTCGAAAGGGAACCCAGGGCAGGCTGGGGCAGGTGGACTTTTCTGAAATTCCCAGGGGGCTGTATGTAGATTCTACGCATTTGACTTGGGCCATGCCACCAATAATGAAGTAGAACTAATGGCGGTCAAACAAGGTCTCTTGATAGCAATTAGAGAAAATTATCAGAGAATCATAGTGGAGGGTGATTCAGCATTGGTAATAGGGATGCTTCAAAAACTTCAAAAAGGCACACCAGGGGAGAAAATCTCTCAAAGTTGGAGAACAACAGGCCTTATAGAAGACATCAGTCAACTGGTGAAACGTATACAGTATCTCATCCCCAACCATGTAAGAAGAAAAGGCAATACAACAGCAGATTACTTGGCCAATTGGGGTTGCCAAAATGTTGAACGCCCCATTGAAGGTCGCCCTACGGATCCTATCTGGAATGTAGAACTACACTCTCTTCAACTGATTGTCAACAAGGATCTTCAACCCCTCGATCGGGGTGCTCAATCGACAGAAAGAAATCCGTGTCGTGGCAACTTGGCACGTGCTCCCAATCCAAGCCATTAAGAATGTTAATGAAGGTCTGTCAGGAAAGACCAGTGAAGTGTGCGAACAGTCAGATCTGAATAATGGTGAAGGGTGGCCAGGCTGGTTTGACAGCTCACAGAAAGCAAGTTTCCGCAAAGGTAAGAGTGCTCCCTCCGCTCCTCCATTCATTCATGCATGTTCTATTGCATGTAATTGTCTGGAGGCGGCAGAGGAGAAGGCACAACAGGTACCATTCGAACACTCTTTTGAGCCTGTCAGGGTATGTTACTGTCATTTTATTATCTATTATGAAGCCTATTGCAGTTGATTTGTTTAGTCTTCTCTATAATCAAGATAGGATGGGTTTGAGCAAAAATTTGTATTCAGAAACCCCTGTAATGCAACCTGTCCCACCGTGCTTCCGAGACCCATGTATTTTGTTGGTCCAGACCATATTCCCTGTATGCCCACAAGGCCGCGTAAACCCAACGATTGTGTCCGCAGTTCTATGCCCTCATGGGAATTTAGGAAATCAGTTTCAAGGCTGTCCTTTAAATACCATGCTCACTCGAGCTGAGAATTGTATCAATTTCCTTTGCTATCAATTCAGTCAAGTCCAATGCTGGAATAGGTTAGATATCATTCAGTTGAGACAAGGGTCCCATCTGGCTAAGATTCACTGCATTGCGCACTGGCATCATTCTCTTCCGCTCTGCTTCACTTCCAAACGCACAGAAACCACCCTGACAATGCTCTCTCATGATGACCAGTTGGCCATCCCCTGCATTTCTCACCCTCTGTTTACTGTGCATTCCGGTCCCATACCTCCTTATACTGTGGCTGCCTACAGTGGTAAGAAGTTCTTTCAGCATAACGATATTTGGAATCTTAATTTCAGGATTTGCCTTCTGTACCCTACCCAGAGGTCCATGGCCCATGCAATTGATCCATTTTACCGGCTGCAGAGTCTACCCATATGGATTGGGCTCCATTGTTTGTATGTAAATCATGACATCAATGCCCAAAGGTGGCGCATAGATTATACCCAACTAACTCCTTATCTCGTTGCTGTTCGATTTGGTCTGTCAGTGTTTACATATAGGAACTCTTCAGAAATGGGAAAACGTCGTGCAAGGATCGAGGTATTCAAAGGAAAACAACCAGTTCAACCAGAGCCAGGCCCTGCGAAACGAGGACGCAAAACAAATCAGGAGCATTTGGAAATGTTAGCAGCCACTTATGTAATGGGCAATTCCTCCAAAGTACAACAAGACATTCGGGGATGGGAAAGAGAAATCCAAACCGAACCTGAGGACAATGAGACAGCAGCAGAAATTTAGATTTTATTACAGATCCAGGCAACACTAGAGGCCGCCTCACTCTATTCAACTAGACTATCCACACTTATTGGATAGTGAAATGTCTGATAGCGAAAGCTATTCAGAGCTTTCATCTTGTTCATGCTCAGGCGGAACTAGTAAAGACAGGAACTAGCCCTCAGGCTCAACTTCTGGAAATCTAGGACCAGCTCCAGCACATCAAGATAACACAATATCATACAGCAGATCGAGTAAGCATAATGGATGATAAAGTAGGCCGGATGGAAAAGCTCCTCCAACAGCGTCTTCAACAGCTCCAACAAGCAGAAATGCCTGGGTCCAATGCTAAAGACCCAGCACCAGTCTCATCATCAGATGCATAACAACTCTGTCTTTTATAAATTTTGATGCTTTGCTTTTCTAAATTTTCATGCTTTTGCTATTTAGAGATGAACTTTCCTTATGTTCTCGGAATGCAAATACTGTAGCAATAGGACAGATAGCACATGCGAAGTTTAGACGTATGAAACAATTTCAGTTCTGGAATGCTTATCATACATTTAGATGGCCAACAGACCTGGTTTCTTGCGGGCAGGTTGAGGCCAAAGTCTGAATTTTATATTATGCACCCTGTCTTTTAAATATAAATAGAAAATGGAATGAACCCACCGAATTTACCAAAAAAAAAAAAAAAAAAAATTCCCATAAAAAGTTTATATAAAAAATATTTAACTAACAAACTAGAAACACATAAATCACAATGCTCTCTTTAAAGAAAGAAACCAGTGAGCAAGGCATACAACTTTTGCAGGAAGCACTTTCAGCTTGACCGTTTATTATTTATTCTTGAGAATTTTTTTTGACAGAGCCGACAAACACACTAAACGAGAGGCTGTACATAGAGAAGAAGAATTAATATGTAGTCACCAGAAACAAGTCAGATGCAGATATTAAGAAGCATTTAATGGTTCCCTCTGCTCATTATGAGCATGGTCTATGAGTGCAGTTAAAAATGCTTTTAATGCTTCTAATGAGAATTTGTGTGTGTAGCATTGGTCCCATTGTAAATTGATGTTTCAAGCAATATATGTTTTGATCTTTACGGAGCAGCGCACGGGTGTTACCTCGCTTCAATCGAGCCACCTGCTGATGCAATGCATGTGGATTAACAATGACAGAAATTGATGCAGAGATGAAGTAGAGAAGTGGGTTTAATATAAATGAATATCTTGTTTTGATAATGAATCATACTAGCTGATTCGAAACGCATTGATCAAATCTATCTTGATGTGATTTTCACTGAAAAATTTTAATCATAATTTATGGATCACAGAAACAAAATTCCTAATAATACAATGTATTTTTATAAACAATCTCAGCAAAGTTTTACATCGACGTTATCTATTAAAATGTTAATTTTTACCTCAATGTTATCTATTAAAGTGTTAATTTTGCAATTATAATTTTTAGAAAATATTTTAAAATTATTTTTTAATTTTATTTTTATAGTATAAATAAATTCAATATCATAATTCTGATACCCAAGATTTTGAAACTTTATATTTGTATATCAAATTTTCAAAAAAAATTTACTAACTTTTCAAATTTTGAAACTTTATATTTGTATATCAATTTTTCAAAAAAATTCACTAACTTTTTACAAAATTCTACACTAATTTCTATTATTATTATTTGGTGAAGTTAAGGCCTCTTTAGACTACCCTAATTACATGGAAAACGACTCTGACCATTGATAACTCGCTTTCACCCACAGATACGCTGGTACAGGTGCAGCCAT
This sequence comes from Pinus albicaulis, assembly GCA_034641835.2. Taxonomy (NCBI): domain Eukaryota; kingdom Viridiplantae; phylum Streptophyta; class Pinopsida; order Pinales; family Pinaceae; genus Pinus; species Pinus albicaulis. The sequence continues at coordinate 1,296,752,096 of CM076583.1, read as the reverse complement.
CCCAATAGACTATCTGATTCCCACCGAGCCACTAGTAAAGACGCCAAATTTACTTACAGCTAAACATAGGTTATCTCTTTCATTGATTGATTGATTTATTATTATATTTGTCAACGTGCAACACAAAATCTCCATGATGTTACTATCACTGATCAGTACTTCGCTTTTATCTAATTTATGGTAATAAGAACACTTCGTGTTTATCTATTTTAATGTGGGAGTGAATGGGAATTATTTATTGGGAATGGAAAATATTTATTTATTTATTTTTAATTAAGTTTTTATGTATAAATGGCATATTCAAATTGGTTGTCATATCTAAATTTTTTAATTTATATTTTATTTTTAATTATTTATTTATAAATATATTATTTATGTTAATTTATTTATAATTAACTAAATAAATTTATTATTATTTTATTTAAAAATTTATATTTTATGTTTTGAAATTAGAAAGGAGCTTTCAATATGGAGCTTTTCTTAATATCAATTCTATTTTTTTTAATAATCAATAATGTTTAATATTTGGAATTTAATATAAACACACTTAATTTAAAATCATCATTTTATTAAAGATTTCATCTATCTCTTATCATATATACTTATAGATATAGATATTAATTTTTTTATATTTAATTTAATTTATTAAATATTAATACATATTTAAGATTATTTATAAATTATAATTTTTTTTTTTAATAAGGATAATGATGATCGCGGTTAACCTCTACTGAGACCAATATGATCTATTGAACATTAAAAAAGAAAGCCACTAATTGATACTCTTTAATATTTTATTTTTATTGTAAAAAAGAAGGTAGAGAAGTGTTCCGAGATCGGTATAACAACTGAAGAAAGTTGGTAAGTGAAGAAAGTTGGTTGTATGGCAAATCCAAGGTTGTTGATATAAGGGTCGAGCAATCCAAGGTAAAATGTTTTTCACTTTCAACTCTCTTAGCATGCCAAACTGGGAAAATTCTTTAGTCCCAAAAAATTCTTTAGTCCCAAGGTGTTTTGGGAATAGATCAATGCCCAGTTTCACTCCAAACTGGACAAATTCTTTGGTCCCATGATGTTTTGGGAATAGACCAATGCCTAATTTCACTCTGAAGCTCATGAGAATTAGTTCTTATCTTTGCAATGTTCATTTTCTTCTTAGCACTATAAATATAATTCTGGTTAGTAAGAATGAGGTTGATCACCTCCTTATAATACCTTAAATTCTTTTTTCCCTTTAACTCCTTATCATCCCACAACTTATCCTTAAATTTGAAACTAATAGTGTTTTTAATAGTATCCTTATTCTCCAAAATGATCTTAGTATAATTATAAATATATATAAATTTTGACTCATTTCATGAAAATAATATATAATTCATATTTTATTATACAATAAAATAAAATATACATTTAATATATATTATAGAATTCCCAATGGTGTCAACACATTACTTATATATATATTAAAAAGTTTTAAATTTTTTAATTATATTTTAAATAGGTTTAATGGTTAATAACATGTGTTTTCTCTTAAAAATAAAATACTTAAATTCAAAATGGAGGAGGGCCTATCTGCCTTTTTATTTTTTAATAATCAAATAGATAAGGAGAGGTTGGTCCCTTATTTCTAAAACAAGGAGATTTAGTAAACAAATTTGATGTATAGATCCCTTATCTCACAAACAAAGAAATCTTATAAACAAATTTAACTTTTAACTTAACCATAATTTAAAAATTACATTACTATATAGTTATATATAAACAAATTTACATAATTTTTTTTTGGTGAAAGAGGAGAATGATGGCGTTTTTGAGGTGAGCTAGGGTTTTTCTTTCCTACATATTATTGATGGCACCACTTCAGGCCATGAGATCAAGATACACAGAGGAGGATGACATTGGAAAGAAGGCGATAAACCCATCTTTCACCTCAATGATGATTGTTGGCAACTCTAGGCTCAATTTTATGGTGAACATTTGACCTTTTGTAGTAGATTTCGAAAGTCCTTAGCAAATGAGTAATGGTTCTTTTCATCTGTTTCTCATTTTGTTTTTGCTCATGGTGTATATGCAACCATAGTATATAGTTTTTCCATGTGCTCTAGAAATTGATGTTTTGGTTGGGGTATTGTCAGTTCGAGATTCCTCCAAAAAGGTGTAGAAATTATACAACAAGCATGTATATCTTGGATTCACCCGATATAACAATGTAGTAAAGTTAAATATTAAATCGCTTTTACAAATATTTTGTGGAATTAAAAACACAATCGCATGAACATGAAGAAAGATCAATCACACACAACACAGATAATTTCCCCAGAAATTCTTATAGCAAAAAACTCCACTATATTCTATTATATATTAAGTATGGGTCATGAAACAATTACATACAAAACTTTTCTCACAAGAGCCCTCAGTGCATCAGCTAATTGTCTCACATTGTCATATGCAAAACTGACCAACACATAGCCAATTTTCAGCCTCCAGACAACCTGCATTGCTTGTGCAATCCCTGATGGTAAAGATCCCTAAAAGATAGGAATTCTTGCCTACCTTGACTATGCAAGTATCATGGGCACTCCAATGGGTGTTTGTCTACATGTGTGCAAGCAGATAATCTTACAACTGATAGTCAACCTCCCTTTCACCTAGAACTCAAGTGGGTCTCCACTGGATCTCACATGCATGAAGTTAATAATAGTAAATCTTTAGTTGCATGTGAGATCACTGGTTGTGAATTAATTAATATTTATTTCACTAGATCTCTCACTAGTTTATCTTCAGTTACAACTAGCACAACTGAGTTTCTCATGCACCACTTCAGTTCGAACTCTGTTACAACTAGAATTACTCTACATGTTCCACCAACCAACCTCTAGCTTGAAATCCACTAATTAACTGAATTTATCACTTTCACTTGGTTATATTTTTAACTAAATAAAAAGAAAAATAATATAATTTCCAAACTAAAACAAAATAAAATTTTCCATAAAAAAATTTGTATAAAAAATATCTCACTACCCAACTAAAAACATATAAATCACAATGCTCTCTTTAAAGAAAAAAAAGCTAATGAGCAAGGCATACAACTTCGGCACACATAAATCACAATGCTCTCTTTAAAGAAAGAAAGCCAGTGAGCAAGGCATACAACTTCGGCAGGAAGCACTTTCAGCACTTGAGAATTTTTTTTTTGACAGAGCTGGCTTGACAATTTATTATTTATTTTTGAGAAATTTTTTTGAGAGAGTCACAAACACACTAAACCAGAAGTTGTACATAGAAGTGTTTTAAGGGGTTTTGAGGGTGCTGAATCCATATATAAAATAAAAAACCAATTTAAATAATAAAAACCAATATTTTATCTCAAATTTTTTCACAGGATTCCGATACCTAAAACTCCAAAAAATCACACTAAAAACAACTCCAAAAACAAAAAATAATATATAATCACCAATAACAAGCCAAATGCAAATATTAGAAAGCATTTAATGATTCAATCTACTCATTATGAGCATGGCCATGGGATATGAGTGCAGTTAAAAATGCTTTTAATGCTTCTAATGAGAATTTGTGGGTGTAGCTGTGGTCCCATTGTAAATTGATGTTTCAAGCAATATATGTTTTGATCTTTACGGAGCAGCGCACGGGTGTTACCTCGCTTCAATCGAGCCACCTGCTGATGCAGAGACAGGGTAGAGAAGTGGGTCTAACATAAAGGAATATTTGTTCATTTAACCTCAATCTTTGGAAAATATTTTAAAATACAAGTGTTGAAATTTTATTTTATTTTTATAGTAAAAATAGATTAACATCATAATTCTGACACCCAAAATTTTGAAACTTTATAACTGTATATCAATTTTTTTTTTAAATCACTAACTTTTTACAAAATCCTATTCTAATGTCTATTGTTTTTTTTGAAATTAACGCCTCTTTAGACTCACCTAATTACATGGAAAACGACTCTGAGCATTGATAACTCGCTTTCACCCACAGATACGTTGGTCCAGGTGCAGCCATCCCAATAGACTATCTGATTCCCACCGAGCCACTACTAAAGACGCCAAATTTACTTACAGCTAAACTTTGGTTGGCAAATTTAAACTTTTTAACTTATATTTTATTTTCAATTATTTATTTATAAATATATTATTTATGTTAATGTGTTTGTGATTAACGAAATAATTTTATTTAAAAATTTATATTTTATGTTTTGAAATGGAGCTTTTCTCAATATCAATTTTAATTTCTTTTTAATAATAAATAATGTTTAATGTTTGGAATTTAATATAAATACATTTAATTTAAAATCATCATTTTACTAAAAAATTTCATCTATTTTTTAATATATATATATACATATATATTAAATAGGATAAAAATAAGTGTTAAAAAAGTAATATACCATTTTAAAATTTTCCATAAATATACGTTTAATTTAATAGAAAAACTATAATTTTATATATAAAAAATAAATTATAATTTTCTTATATTTAATTTAATTTATTCAATATTAATATATATTTAAGATTATTTATAAATTATAATTTTTTTTTTAATATTTATTTTTGAGGATGATGATGATGGCGGCTAACCTCCACTTAGATCAATATGATACTTTTTAATATTTTATTTCTATTATAAAAAAGAAGGTAGAGTCAGTATATTTTTGCTAATTTAACAAGTGAAGAAAGTTAGATGAAGATCCATCTCTGGTGTTCCGTTTGAACTCCTCCTGCACCAAATCCTACCACAGTCGTTCCCAATTTGGCAATTTTTCCCTTCTATTGTTAGAGTCTTGATAACTATGCCAACTCTTAGGAAGTCCTAGGAGAGCCAAGCTCACCAAATCATCATCAGCGACTGTTATTCCCACACTCCCTAGTTCATCCCGACATTGGACAAACTTCGTGAGATATTTTGGAATGGTGTCGTGCTTTTCCATCTTGATCTTCCTGAGTTTATCTTTGAGCACCAATTTCCTATGGTCGTTGCTGCTTTGGAATAGATCCGTCAAAGCCTTCCACATAGCATATGTTGTGGCTTTCTCATGGAGGATTGAGACAATGTGGTCTCGTACTCCCTCCAACAGGATCCTCCTCGCCTTTGCCACTTTATTTTGTCATGCATCAAGATTAGTAGCATCTGCAGCAACTGGCCTAGGAACATCTTTTTCAATGAATTCCTTCAAGCCATTATCTTCGAGTACTGTCTCCATCCTATCCTTCCAAGAAATGTAGTTCAAGCTGCCATCGAGTGCATACTCTAACCTCAAGCCATTGAAAGCCATTTCGATCTTGAATGGGCTGTAGCACTAAGAATGTCTTTCTGCAAATTCGAATTCAATCCAATCACAAACTCAGCTCATGCTTCACTTCTAAAATTTCATGTGCTTTGATACCATGTAGAAATTATACAACAACCATGTATATCTCCGATTCACCCAATCTAACAATGTACTAAAGTTAAATACTGAATCGCTTCTACAAATCTTTTGTGGAATTAAAAACACAATCGCTAATCACATGAACATGAAGAAAGATAAATCACACATAACACAGATAATTTCCTAGGGAAAGATTACGCCTAAAAACCCCACTATATTCTATTGTATATTAAGCATGGATCATGAAACAATTACATACAAAAATATTCTCACAAGAGGCCTCAGTACATCAGCTAATTGTCTCACACTGTCATATGCAAAACTAACCAACACATAGCCAATTCTCAGTCTCCAGACAGTTTGTCTTGCTTGCGCAATCCCTGATGGTAAATATCCCTAAAATATAGGAATTATTGTTTGCCTTGACTGCGCAAGTATCATGGGCACTCCAATAGGTGTTTTCCTGCATGTGTGCAAGAAGATAATCCTACAACTGACAGTCAACCTCCCTTTCACCTAGAACTCAACTGGATCTCCACTAGATCTGACATGCATGCAGCTAATAATATTAAATCCTCAATTCCATGTGAGATCATTGATTGTGAATTAATTAATATTTAATTCACTATATCTCTCACTAGTGTATCTTTAGTTACAAGTAGCACAACTGAGTTTAACTCACTTAACTAATTTAAATTGTTTACAACTTGCACCAACTCATGCACCACTGCACTTCGAACTCTGTTACAACTAGAATTATTCTGCATGTCCCACCAACCAACCTCTAACTCGAAATCGACTAGCTAACTGAATTTATCACTTTCAGATAACTCATTCAAGTCCACATTGAGAATAGATTACAGTTTAATGTCCATATAAATTAAGAGATAATAAAAATAGACATGCACCAAAAATAACATTGTGGGCTCCACCCTAGTCTAGGTGCTTAATGCAACCAGGTGCTTAATGCACTAGGTGTGGGTGTTGAATCTTCTTGTTGAATCTCAACAAAAGGAAATCCCTTCTCAGTTGGGGCCCAACTTACATGTGATGAGTTTTCTTTTCGCCCTGCCATTTTTTATTTGGGGGTCATGGAATTGAAGATACTTGTGTACATGAGGGATTTTCCATCCGATAGAAACCCCCCTCGTTCTACCCTCTCTATCCTGGCCGAAAGATAAAAAAAACATAGACAGAAAAGGAAACTTTTCATTTTTTTCTTAGAAAATTTAAATGGAAAGTCCATCTTTTGGATCAGGAACTCGAACTTGGTGGAAAACTTGAAACAATGTATTTAGTCAGTCTGGTCATCTTTTTAACTTTTCAATGCCTTTATTCGAAGGGAAACTGCTACAAGACTCCTTCTAGACAAAGGACTATGTAATTTCGAAGAAAACCACCATTATTTTGAATCTAAGGTTGCATGGTGGAGCTTCTAGCTGGGAAAACCCCAGTAGATATGTATCCTTCAAGTATGCAAGGAAAGGGAAGGATTTTATCCCAACAGATCAAATCCATTACAATCCAGGACCCTACATCATATAACATATGGAACAAGTACCAATCATGGAGTTAATCTTACAAAGGCCCAATTCTCTCTTTTCTGTTCTCTAATCCAAGGATGTTATTTGTAGGTTTAATGGTTTTTTACCTAGAGTTGAAGCATTAAACGAATGGGTTTTTCTTCTTAGACACCCAACTATGACATCTATTTGTGTTCCAAAGGCTTCCTCATTTTTCAATTTGATACATAGAAAAATATGGAGAATGTTCTGAATGGCGGGCCATTGTTCTAGGGTAGATCTAGGCTCTTAATTACTCCATGGTTCCCAGATTTTGATGCACAAATATGGTAGTCTCAACAATGTCACTATGCATGATATTTCCAATCTCTCCCTTCCTTTTTGAAACCATAAGGTCCTAGAGATTGTTGGAAATACTCTGGAAAAAATAAAAAATATGGACCTTGAAAGAACAAAGAAAGGTTTATTTACTCTTGCCAGAATTTGTGTATAGATAAAACTCAGAAAAGGTCTACTTGACCACATTCGACTAAAAAAAATATTTCAATGGTCTCAATTATTATATTACGAGAACACAACATTTAGATGTCGAATATTCTTCCAAAAATGACACTTGTAGAACACATGTCCACAGGAAAAAAAAAGGATCCTAAAACGAAAAAGAGGCAAAACCATATCCTAAAAGGATGGCGGGTATCAAATTCTCACCTCTCATAAGAATAAGAAGAAGAAACCACAAAGAGCCAACCAATCCAAGCAGAAATGGATGCACAAGATAAACGTGGTCACTAAGCAAAATAGGGTGTTGCGAAACAATATGGAATCACAGCCCATATACAAAAGGTACCAAATTAGTTGAGATCCATACATTTGATGGGATGGGGGACACAAAAAGAGTACATGTATCTAAAAGTTCAGACTCAGACAAACACACCTCACTAAAGACAATAGGAAGAGAAAAAATTGTAAAAAAATAAAGGATAAAAAAGAGAAGTTAAGTGATTATTTCCACACTTAACTTCAAATATTTACTTTTGTAAATTATTTTATAGTTTTTTCTCTTTAGTTCAATGTCACAATACTTACCTTCAAAATCCTTTCTACAAAATATATGTTCTTTTTTTTTTATGATAAATAAAATATAATGTTTTTCGTCGATATATATATATATATATTTTACATTTAAAAAACTAATAAAAAATATCATTTGTTTTTATTAAAATAATTTAAAATATATGTATGTATAACAATCAACCAATAATGAATATATATGTGTAATTATGTTTGTAACTCACTCTTGTTACTCCACTCATCATGTACCCTACCCCTATGTTTTGGGAAGGGGGATTTTCATGTTTAAATTCTATTTTTCTTATAATTAAATTTTATTAATAAAATGGGTTGAATTGAATGAGTGTTTAGTAATATTATCATTTATAAATAGCATGTTAGTTGGAGATATACTTAAAGTTGCTTTTGTGTTTAGAGAAGGGGTTAATTTAGTATGGACATATTTAGAAGGGTTAAACTTTTGTCTCAAGTTTGGTTGATTCCAAGACTCTTAACCTTATCAATATGATTCTCACCTCCACTTTTTTCACCTTCAAAGGAGTTTGTTATGAAAAACCTTCTTCACCTTCGAAGGAGCTTGTTACAAGAAAATCAAGGGTACAATCATGGCATCTCCATTGTCCCTTATAGTGGCCAACATTTTTATGCAACATTTTGAATCCATAGCCTTAAGTAGCTTACATTATAAGCCTAAGTTTAGGTTTTTTTTTTTTTCTAAGTTAAGTTAATCTATTAACAGAGGAAATAGTTTACATCATGGCCGAAGCCTAGTCCTTGCCCAATCCTGTGGCAATCTTGACAAAAATTCAAAGAAAAAGACTGCCGTCATAGAGGGAAACCAGCCTTGAACAATTTTCGAACTGTTGCATTACCCTCGCAGGGGTACCATCGGATGATGCTTCTGAAGGTTACTTCGATTACAACAATAAAAAACAAAACTATAATCCGACAAAACAAAATAATCAAAACCAAGCCCGATAGTATGGGCCGATAGTAAGCACAAAAACCAAGCAAAGAAAGAGCAACTACTCATCAGGCGGTTCTTCCACGACTCTGCACCAGAGTGAATCCATGTCTCCATCTTTCTTGAACAGGTCTGTGATGGAAGTGACAACCTGCTTGGAAGGTGTTGGATCTCCTTGCGCCATTTCCACGTCACGAATCCCACTCGCTTGCCCAGGATCACCTTGTGCCTCCTTGCCCTGCGTGTGCATCGACCTCGCCTGATGGTCTGAAGTCTGGGCAGCTGCTTTACACAGACCCACCGGGCCAGTGCTCTGTTCATCTGCCTGGGGATCTTCATGGAAGACCACAGTAATTGAGGCAGTGACTCGAGGGCGGTTTAGAGAGAAATTTAAAGAAAAATGCATCATATGAGGCGTGGGAAAAGGCGGATCGACGGGAATTGGAGGCTCCGGGGAGCCCAAGCGGTGGCCAGTGCCATGAACACGACCCCTCCTACTTCTGGTGTTAGGATAGCGGCCCGAAAAATGGTCACTGGAATGAGAAGACGATTCGGAGGTGGAGCTGGAGGGAGTGCGTCGGGGTTGGCTTTTGGTGCTACCCTTGCGACACCTCATCTGTTGGCAAAGGTGAGGCATTGGCACAGTCTCTGCAAAGGGCACGAGAAGAGGCGGAAGAGCAAGAGTGACGGAGGCCTGAGGAATGCTAAAATTCAAAGAGATCGAAGCAAAAAGACAAAGACCAGAATGCGAGAAGTTGAGATTATCACCAAGGTCCAAGAAGCAGCTCAGCGGGCTTCTTTTGCTAGTCACAGTGCACACACTGGGGAGCCCAGCAGCCAGGGAGCATCTACAATTCATCGGCTGAGGAGCGTTTGAGAAACCAGATCAATTCGCCATGTTATCAATCCGGATGAGATTGCATCAAATAACGCCCGGCATTAAACCCACATTGATGAGAGTCGAAGGCCGATGCATTGAGTCGCATGTGAAATCGCACAAAGGAATGGAGGTACGATTACAAACAACGCCAGAAGTAAATGTTGTCGATACATTGGCAGCAGTTCTTAAATGCCACTCTTCAACCATGACTTGGGTGGGCAGGTGTCTCCACGTTGTGTCGCACCCAAGTCCCGTCGCTTTAAACGCTGCCCTCTTCACCTGCATCTGGGAAAGCCTAAGTTTAGGTTGCATTTTGTTGATGACACATTTGTAATTTGGCCCCATGTGCTTCTGGCCTTGAACTCTTTCTTGACCCATCTTAACAATGTTGAGATTCAACAAGATGATGAGCTTAGTGGAAATTAAGTACCTTCACTAAGTGGGGCCTGTAGGCTATTTTTAGGTGTATGTGTATTTTTAGACATGGTGAGCATATTCTATAAGTTGCAAGATGCTATTTGTAGATGGTTGGTCAAATGTGACAAATAGATGAGATTCTATTTTTAGAATATTGGGTGAAGTCTATTTATAAATCATCAATCTAAAAATAGATGCATGTCGATTATTATTAGCCCTTAATAATAATCTGACAATAAATATCAACTTATTCTGTTGGAGCACTTTATTTCAGTGAACAAATTTGGAAAATTAGTGGGCTGAAGGAATTACGCAATTCCTAGGGTGGTTGGTGACTCATGCATGGAGGACTCAGTTAGAACTGAAGTGGAAGAGTTCTGACAGAGTTGGAAGAGTAGTTATGGGAGTTTTTATTCATTTTAACTCAATTAAGTGAGTTAAACTAAGTTGCGCTAGTTGTATCTAGTTCTAATTGAATATACACTAGTGAGAGTTTAGTGAATTAATTATTTAATTAATTCATAGCTAGAGACTCACTTGCAACTGAACAAATACAACAGTTAACTACTTGCATGTCAGTTCCAATGGAGACCAAGTGGAGAGATAGGTGTAAGGGTGATATGGACTATCTGTTGTGACTATAGTGATGCATTCAATGCATCTGACACACATTGGAGATGCCAATGACGATTGCGCAGTCAAGGCAAGGAAAATTTGAATTCATTCATAGGTCTTCTTCAATAGGGATTGCGTAGTGGAGGCAGGCTGTCAAGAGGCAAGAAATTGGTGCATAGATATGCAAATTTCTGCATGACAGTGTGTAATGATTGTTGATTGTACTGAGAGATTGATGTATTAAGCTTTGTATGAGATTATTACATGATTCCATTGATATACATAATATATGATAGTTGGGGTTTTTAGCTTTAAGCTTTCCTGGTAAACAATTGTGTTTATGTGCGATTGATTTTCTTCATGTGTTTGCAATTGGCGATTTAATTTCCGCAAAGAATTAAGTGGAAGGATTTTGTATTTAACATAAGATTAATTTGATAGATCAGGATAATCTGGTAATAGTATCAGTATTAATAAATTTCTACATGGTATCGGAGCAGTGTTAATCACTGGGGATTGCAATAGTGAAGCAGTGCTGAGTTTTGTGCTGGTGGACAATTCGAATTTACTGCAAAAATTTCTTGGTGTGACAGTTGAGTATTCATTGAAATGGCTTTCAATGGGTTGCGGTTGGAGTATGCCCTTGAGGGTAGCTCGAACTACATATCTTGGAAGGACAGGATGGAGGTGGTGCTTGAAGATAATGGACTGAAGGATTTCATCAATAGCGATGTTCCTAAGTCTACTTCTAGCGATGTTGCATTACTTGACGCATAGCAAAAGAAGGTAGCAAAGTCAAGAAGAATTTTGTTGGAAGGTGTGAAAGACCATATTGTGTAAAGCCTACACGGGAAATCCACTCCATTTGCAATGTGGAAGGCTCTGACATATCATTTCCAAAGGAGCAGCAACCATAGGAAGTTGGCGTTGAAAGATAAGCTCAGAAAAATCAAAATGGAGAAGGGTGACAGTATTCCAAAATATCTCACGAAGTTTTTCCAATGTAGGGATGAGGTGGGGAGTGTGGGAATTACAGTTGCAGATGATGACTTGGTGAGCTTGGCTCTCCTTGGGCTTCTGAAGTGTTGGCACAACTACGAAGACTCTGTCAATGGACGGGAGAAATTGCCGGATTGGGAGCGACTTTGGTCAGATCTTGTGCAAAAGGAAATAAGGCGGAATTCTAGGGATGGCTCCTCATCGAAGAACGATGATGAAGAGAATTGTGATTTGGCTGCCAAAGCAAGGAAAGGGAAGGGGAAGAAATCCCATTCAAAATTCGAGGCTAAAGGAAAGAAGTTGGATTTGTCCAAAGTGAAGTGTTTTCACTATCACGAACATGGGCATCTCGCCACTAACTGCCCACAGAAAAAGAAGAACAAGAAGGCTACTGGAGCTGCATCGGGTGAGGCCTTAGCCTCGCAATTTGAACTTTATTTCTCCTTGATCGCATGCTTGGTTTCAAGCGCAATGGGATCGATGTGGTATCTTGATAGTGATGCTTCCTTCCATAAGACGAGAGACAAGGAGTTGTTTAGTGGACTTGGAGGAGAAGGATCTCCAAATTCATATAGAGATGGGCGATGATAGTAGATACAGTGCGACCGGCATTGGAACCATTACCTTGAGAGGGAGTCAGGTAAACCATTTCCGTTGAAAGATGTTATGCATGTTCCAGGTCTGAAGAAGAACTTGGTCTCGGTCGCTATGTTGGAGGACAGAGGTTATGACGTTGTTTTCAGTGAGGGAAAAGCTTTCCTGCGACATAAAACAACAGGTTAAACCAAGAGGATAGGGATTCGAGTTAAGAATCTCTACAAGCTGAAGGTAGATGCCTACACTGCAATGATGGGCAAAGCAGAAGAAGTGGTGAGCCGAGATGAGGGCGAATTATGACACAGGAGATTGGGCCATCTTCAACATGGCGCCTTGAAGATTTTGCAGCAGATTTCTACTGGAATACCCAAGGGTACACTTGCGCAGTCAGATCAGTGCAAGGGATGTACTATGGGTAAGTTTGTGAAGACCACCTTTCATGAGAAGGAGAACCATGCTTTGGTGATCCTGGAGGGAATTCACACAGACGTGTGTGGATGTTTCTTGGTTGCTTCAACAACAACACAGAGGTATTATGTTATATTTTTTGATGACTATTCTCGTAGATGTTGGATCTTCTTCATGCAGAAGAAGAGAGAAACATTCTCAAAGTTTTGTGAATTTAAAGCATTGGTGGAGAAGGAGTCGAGGAACCAAGTGAAGGCTCTGCAGAGCGATAATGGTGGTGAATATATCTCGAACGAATTCAAAGAATTATGTAGCAAATAAGGAATTTCGAAGAGAACTCATAGCACCTCATAACCCACAAAAGAATGGGTTCGCGGAGAGGAAGAACAGAATGATCGTGGGTGCTGCACGAGCTATGCTGCATATCCAAGGCCTACCGATGCAGTTGTGGGCGGAAGCATGCAACACTGCAGTTTATGTGAAAAACCGTTGTCCTCATAGAGTACTTGGCATGAGTACACCTAAAGAATATTTTATTGGTAAGAAGCCTAATATTTCTTATTTGAATATTTTTGGCTCATCTGTTTACATTCATGTGACAAAGGATGCCAGGAAGAAGCTGGAGCCGATTGTAGAAGTTGGGATATTTTTGGGGTACACAGAAACACCCCATAATTATCATGTGCATTTGCCAAACAGTCGGATGACTGTGGTGCGACGGGATATAAAATTCAATGAGGTGAAAGCCATGAAGTTGTTGCTTGAGAGGGAGCTACACTTGCATGCAAAGGAGGAGCTACTTGCTCCCAAAGATGAGCCTCTAGATGTGGATCAACCATAAGAGGAGATTCATGGAGTGGAGGAGTCCACTCATGCAGAACCACACATCAGAACAGGTAGAAAGCATACCACAGAAGTTGAGAGACTGAAGCTTGATGTAGCACAGAATGTAGGAGTCCCTAGATCAATTCGCAAACAAAGATAGTCTCCTGACCGATTTACTGGATACATGGCTCTTATGAGCAAGTCTATCGTGACAGAGCCATCTTCTTTTGAAGAAGCAGTGCAGGAGCCCACATGGGTAGATGTCATGGTGGAGGAGTATGACTCCATTGTCGTAAACTGTGCTTGGGAGATTGTTCCAAGGCCTGTGGGTAAATCAGTGGTAGGTTCAAGATGGATCTACAAGGTAAAGCAAGATATTGATGGGAGCATAGAGAAGTATAAGGCAATATTTGTTTCCCGAGGCTTATCACAGATCGAGGGGATTGATTATGAAGAAACCTTTGCACCTGTCACACGGTGTTCTTCCATAAGAACCATCCTTGCTCTCTCAGCGCAGATGGGTTGGCACATTCATCAAATGGATGTGAAGACTGCGTTCCTTAATGGGATCATTGAGGAAGAAATGTACATTGAGCAGCCTGAAGGATTTGAGATCTTCAGCAACAAGTCGCATGTTGCAGACTCAAAAGAGTGTTGTATGGGCTGAAGCAAGCACCACGTGCTTGGTACACTTGAATCAACAACTATTTCACTGGACTTGGCTTCCCCAAGAGTGAGGTGGATGCAAACCTGTACCAAATTGTGGTGGAGGGTAAGCTTTTAATCATTGTTCTTTATGTTGATTATTTAATACTAACGGGTGATGAGAAGTTGATACACTCATGCAAGGCAGACCTTGCAAAGGAGTTTAAGATGAAGGATTTGGGCCTCCTTCATTATTTCCTTTGATTGGAAATATGACAACGATAAGGTGAACTATTTATGTCTCAAGGAAAGTATGCTCGGAAGATACTTGGTAAGTTTCACATGGAGGACTGCAAGCCGATGGATACTCCTCTTCCAGGAAATTGGAGGAAAGAGGATGCTACATCGGCAGAGGTAGTGGATGCCACTGTTTATCGACAGTTGGTGGGTTCGCTCATGTATTTAGTTAATACAAGACCGGACATATGTTATGTGGTGAACCAACTTAGTCAAGCGATGGTTAAGCCTACCAAACTCTTTTGGAAGGCAGGCAAGCATGTCCTGAGGTATCTCAGGGGCACATTTGAGTATGGCTAATGGTATAGACAGATGGATGAGGTGAAGTTGCATGGATTCACGGATGCAGATTGAGCACGCAGCCCAACGGAAAGAAAGAGCACATCAGGAGGGGTTTTCAATATCATATCTACAACCGTTTCTTGGTACAACAAGAAACAAAGATCTGTGGCACTCAGTTCAGCGGAAGCATAATACATGGCAGCAAGTCAAGCTGCATGTGAGGCTATCTAGTTGAGGAAGATCTTGGTCGGTTTGTTCGGTTCTCATTTAGATCCTACATTGATACATTGTGATAATCAGAGTTGCATTAAACTCTCTATTAAACTCTTAACAGAGTTGGAAGAGTAGTTATGGGAGTTTTTATTCAGTTTAACTTAGTTAAGTGAGTTAAAATAAGTTGCGCTAGTTGTATCTAGTTCTAACTGAAGATACACTAGTGAGAGTTTAGTGAATTAAATAATTCATAACTAGAGACTCACTTGCAACTGAATAAATACAACAGTTAACTACTTGCATGTCAATTCCAGTGGAGACCAAGTGGAGAGATAGGTGTAAGGGTGAGATGGACTATCTGTTGTGACTATAGTGATGCATTCAATGCATATGACACACATTGGAGATGCCAATGACGATTGCGCAATCAAGGCAAGGCCAATTCGAATTCATTCATAGGTCTTCTTCAACAGGGATTGCGTAGTGGAGGCAGGCTGTCAGGAGGCAAGAAATTGGTGCATAGATATGCAAATTTTTGCATGACAGTGTGTAATGATTGTTGATTGTACTGAGAGATTGATGTACTAAGATTTGTATAAGATTATTACATGATTCCATTGATATACATAATATATGATAGTTGGGGTTTTTAGCTTTAAGCTTTCCCAGTAAACAACGGTGTTTATGTGCGATTGATTTTCTTCATGTGTTTGCAATTGGCGATTTAATTTCCGAAAAGAATTAAGTGGAAGGATTTTGTATTTAACATAAGATTAATCTGATAGATCATGATAATCTGGTAATACTATCAGTATTAATAAATTTCTACATGGTATCGGAGTAGTGTTAATCACTGGAGATTGCAATAGTGAAGCAGTGTTGAGTTTTGTGCTGGTGGACAATTCGAATTTACTGCAGAAATTTCTTGGTGCGACAGTTGAGTATTCATTGAAATGGCTTTCAATGGGTTGTGTTTGGAGTATTCCCTTGAGGGTAGCTCGAACTACATATCCTGGAAGGACAGGATGGAGGCGATGCTTGAAGATAATGGACTGAAGGATTTCATCAATAGCGATGTTCGTAAGCCTACTTCTAGCGATGTTGCATTACTTGACGCATGGAAAAAGAAGGTAGCGAAGACAAGAAGAATTATGTTGGAAGGTGTGAAAGACCATATTGTGTTAAGCCTACATGGTAAATCCACTCCATTTGCAATGTGGAAGGCTTTGACAGATCATTTTCAAAGCAGCTATGACCATAGGAAGCTGGCGCTGAAAGATAAGTTTAGAAAAATCAAAATGGAGAAGGGCGACAATGTTCCAAAATATCTCACGAAGTTTGTCCAATGTAGGGATGAGCTGGGGAGTATGGGAATTACAATTACGGATGATCACTTGGTGAGCTTGGCTCTCCTTGGGCTTCTGAAGTGTTGGCACAACTATGAAGACTCTGTCAATGGACGAGGGAAACTGCCGAATTGGGAGCGACTTTGGTCGGATCTTGTGTAGGAGGAAAAAAGGCGGAATTCCAGGGATGGCTCTTCATCGAAGAATGATGATGAAGAGAATTGCGCTTTGGCTGCCAAAGCAAGGAAAGGGAAGGGGAAGAAATCCCATCCAAAATCCAAGGCTAAAGGCAAGAAGCTGGATTTGTCCAAATTGAAGTGTTTTCACTGTCACGAACATGGGCATCTCGCCACTAATTTCCCACAGAAAAAGAAGAACAAGAAGGTTGTTGGAGCTGCAGTGGGTGAGGCCTTAGCCTCACAATTTGAACTTGATTTCTCCTTGATCGCATGCTTGGTTTCAAGCACAATGGGATCGGTGTGGTATCTTGATAGTGGTGCTTCCTTCCATATGACGGGAGACAAGGAGTTGTTTAGTGACTTGGAGGAGAAGGATCTCCAAATGCATATAGAGATGGGCGATGATGGTAGATACAGTGAAACCAGCATTGGAGCCATTACCTTTGAGAGGGAGTCAGGTAAACCATTTATGTTAGAAGATGTTATGCATGTTCTAGGTCTAAAGAAGAACTTGGTCTCTGTCGCTATGTTGGAGGATAGAGGTTATGACGTTGTTTTCAGTGAGGGAAAAGTTTTCCTATGACATAAAACAACGGGTTAAACCAAGAGGATAGGGTTTCGAGTTAAGAATATCTACAAGATGGACATAGATGGCTGCGCTATAATGATGGGCAAAGCAGAAGAAGTGGTGAGCCAAGATGAGGGCGAATTATGGCACAGGAGATTGGGCCATCTTCACCATGGCGCCTTGAATATTTTGCAATAGTTTCTACTGGACTTTCCAAGGGTACTCTTGCACCATCATATCAGTGTAAGGGATGTACTATGGGTAATTTTGTGAAGACCACCTTTCATGACAAGGAGAACCGTGCTTTGGTGATCCTGGAGAGAATTCACACAGACGTGTGTGAACGTTCCTCGGTTGCTTCAACAACAACACAGAGGTATTATGTTATATTTGTTGATGACTATTCTCGTAGATGCTAGATCTTCTTCACGCAGAAGAAGAGTGAAACATTCTCAAAGTTTTGTGAATTCAAAGCATTGGTGGAGAAGGAGTCGAGGAAGCAAGTGAAGGCTCTGCGGAGCGATAATGGTGGTGAATATATCTCGAATGAATTCAAAGACTTATGTAGCAAAGAATGAATTCGAAGAGAAATCATAGCGCCTCATAACTCACAACAGAATGGGGTCGTAGAGAGGAAGAACAGAATGATCGTGGGTGCTGCACGAGCTATGCTACATGACCAGGGCCTATCGATGCACTTGTGGGAGGAATCATGCAACACTGCAGTTTATGTGCAAAACCGTTGTCCTCATAGAGTACTTGGCATGAGTACACCTGAAGAAGCTTTTATTGGTAAGGAGCTTGATATTTCCCATTTGAATATTTTTGGCTCATCTGTTTACATTCATGTGACAAAGGACGCCAAGAAGAATCTGGAGCCGACTACAGAAGTTGGGATATTTGTGGGGTACACAGAAACACCCCATAATTATTGTGTGTATTTGCCAAACAATCGGATGAATGTGGTGCGACGAGATATAAAATTCAATGAGGTGAAAGCCAGGAAGTTGTTGCTTGAGAGGGAGCTACACTTGCATGCAGAGGAGGAGCTACTTGATCCCAAAGATGAGCCTCTAGATGTGGATCAGCCACAAGAGGAGATTCATGGAGTGGAGGAGTCCACTCATGCAGAACCACACATCAGAATAGGAACAAAGTGTACCACAGAAGCTGAGAGACTGAAGCTTGATTCATCACAGAATGTAGGAGTCCCTACATCACATCACAGACAAAGACAGTCACCTGAACGATTTACTGGATACATGGCTCTTATGAGCAAGTGTATCGTAGCAGAGCCATCTTCTTTTGAAGAAGCAGTGCAGGAGCCCACATGGGTAGATGCCATGGTGGAGGAGTATGACACCATTTTCATAAACCGTGCTTGGGAGATTGTTCCAAGGTCGGTGGGTAAATCAGTGGTAGGTTCAAGATGGATCTACAAGGTAAAGCAAGCTACTGATGGGAGCATCGAGAAGTATAAGGCAATATTTTTTGCCCGAGGCTTCTCATAGATCGAGGGGATTGATTATGAAGAAACCTTTGCACCTGTCACATGGTGTTCTTCCATAAGGACCATCCTTGATCTCTCAACGTAGATGGGTTGGCACATTCATCAGATGGATGTGAAGACTGCATTCCTTAATGGGATCATTGAGGAAGAAGTGCACATTGAGCATCCTGAAGGATTTGAGATCTTCAGCAATGAGTCACATGTGTGAAAACTCAAAAGAGCATTGTATGGGTTGAAGCAAGCACCACGTGCTTGGTACACTCAGAGCGACATCTATTTCACTAGACTTGGCTTCCCCAAGAGTGAGGCGGATGCAAACTTGTGCCGAATTGTGGTGGAGGGTAAGATTTTAATAATTTTTCTTTATGTTGATGATTTAATACTAACGGGTGATGAGAAGTTGATACACTCATGCAAGGCAGATCTTGCAAAGGAGTTTGAGATGAAGGATTTGGGCCTCCTTTATTATTTCCTTGCATTGGAAATATGGCAACGAGAAGATGAACTATTTGTGTCTCAAGGAAAGTATTCTTGGAAGATACTTGGTAAGTTTCACATGGAGGACTGCAAGCCCATGGATACTCCTCTTTAGGGAAATTGGAGGAAAGAGGATGCTACATCGGCAAAGGTAGTGGATGCCATTGTTTATCGACAGTTGGTGGGTTCTCTCATGTATTTAGTTAATACAAGACCAGACATATGTTATGCGGTGAACCATATTGTGTCAAGCCTACATGGGAAAGACACTCCATTTTCAATGTGGAAGGCTTTGACAGATCATTTTCAAAGCAGCAGCGACCATAGGAAGTTGGCTCTAAAAGTTAAGCTCAGAAAAATCAAAATGGAGAAGGGCGACTGTATTCCAAAATATCTCACGAAGTTTGTCCAATGTAGGGATGAGCTAGGGAGTGTGGGAATTACAGTTGTGGATGATGATTTGGTGAGCTTGGATCTCCTTGGGCTTATGAAGTGTTGGCACAACTACGAAGACTCTATCAATGGACGGGAGAAACTACCAGATTGGGAGCGACTTTGGTCAGATCTTGTGTAGGAGGAAATAAGGCATAATTCCAGGGATGGCTCTTCATCGAAGAATGATGATGAAGAGAATTGTGCTTTGGCTACCAAAGCAAGGAAAAGGAAGGGGAAGAAATCCCATCCAAAATCTGAGGCTAAAGGCAAGAAGTTGGATTTGTCCAAAGTGAAGTGTTTTCAATGTCACAAACATGGGCATCTCGCCACTAACTGCCCACAGAAAAAGAAGAACAAGGAGGTTGTTGGAGGTGCAGCGGGTGAGGCCTTAGCCTCGCAATGTGAACTTGATTTCTCCTTGATCGTATGCTTGGTTTCAAGCGCAATGGGATCGGTGTGGTATCTTGATAGTGGTGCTTCCTTCCATATGACGGGAGACAAGGAGTTGTTTAGTGACTTGGAGGAGAAGGATCTCCAAATGCATATAGAGATGGGAGATGATGGTAGATACAATGTGACCGAAATTGGAACCATTACCTTTGAGAGAAAGTCAGGGAAACCATTTATGTTGAAAGATGTTATGCATGTTCCAGGTCTGAAGAAGAACTTGGTCTCGGTCACTATGTTGGAGGACAGAGGTTATGACGTTGTTTTCAGTGAGCGAAAAGCTTTCCTGCGACATAAAACAATGGGTTAAACCAAGAGGATAGGGATTTGAGTTAAGAATCTCTACAAGCTGGAGGTAGATGGCTGCGCTGTAATGATGGGCAAAGCAGAAGAAGTGGTGAGCCAAGATGAGGGCGAATTATGGCAAAGGAGATTGGGCCATCTTCACCATGGCGCCTTGAATATTTTGCAGCAGATTTCTACTGGACTTTCCAAGGGTACTCTTGCGCCATCAGATCAGTGCAAGGGATGTACTATGGGTAATTTTGTGAAGACCACCGTTCATGAGAAGGAGAACCATGCTTCGATGATCCTGGAGAGAATTCACACAGACGTGTGTGGACGTTTCTCAGTTGCTTCAACAACAATCTTATATTTTTTGATGACTATTCTCATAGATGTTGGATCTTCTTCATGCAGAAGAAGAGCGAAACATTCTCAAAGTTTTTTGAATTTAAATCATTGGTGGAGAAGGAGTCGGGGAAGCAAGTGAAGGCTCTGCGGAGCGATAATGATGGTGAATATATCTCGAACGAATTCAAAGACTTATGTAGAAAAGAAGGAATTATAAGAGAACTCATAGCACCTCATAACCCACAGCAGAATGGGGTCGCAGAGAGGAAGAACAGAATGATCGTGGGTGCTACAAGAGCTATGCTACATATCCAAGGCCTACTGATGCACTTGTGGGCGGAAGCATGCAACACTGCGGTTTATGTGAAAAACCGTTGTCCTCATAGAGTACTTGGCATGAGTACACCTAAAGAAGCTTTTATTGGTAAGAAGCCTAATATTTATTATTTGAAGATTTTTGGCTCATTTGTTTACATTCATGTGACAAAGGATGCCAGGAAGAAGCTGGAGCCGACTACAGAAGTTGGGATATTTTTGGGGTACACAAAAACACCCCATAATTATCATGTGTATTTGCCAAACAGTCGAGTGACTGTGGTGCGACGGGATATAAAATTCAATGAGGTGAAAGCCATGAAGTTCTTGCTTGAGAGGGAGCTACACTTGCATGTAGAGGATGAGCTACTTGCTCCCAAAGATGAGCCTCTAGATGTGGATCTGCCACAAGAGGAGATTCAGGGAGTGGAGGAGTCCACTCATGCAGAACCACACATCAGAACAGGCAAAAAGCGTACCACAAAAGCTGAGAGACTAAAGCTTGATGTAGCACAGAATGTAGGAGTCCCTACATCAATTCGCAAACAAAGATAGTCACCTGACCGATTTACTAGATACATGGCTCTTATGAGCAAGTCTATCATGACAGAGCCATCTTATTTTGAAGAAGTAGCGTAGGATCCCACATGGGTAGATGCTATGGTGGAGGAGTATGACTCCATTGTCGTAAACTGTGCTTGGGAGATTGTTCCAAGGCCTGTGGGTAAATCAGTGGTAGGTTCAAGATGGATCTATAAGGTAAAGCAAGCTATTGATGGGAGCGTCGAGAAGTATAAGGAAATATTTGTTTCCCGAGGCTTCTCACAGATCGAGGGGATTGATTATGAAGAAACCTTTGCACCTGTCACACGGTGTTCTTCCATAAGGACCATCCTTGCTCTCTCAGCGCAGATAGGTTGGCACATTCATCAGATGGATGTGAAGACTGCGTTCCTTAATGGGATCATTGAGGAAGAAGTGTACATTGAGCAGCCTGAAGGATTTGAGATCTTCAACAATGAGTCGCATGTTGCAGAATCAAAAGAACGTTGTATTGGCTGAAGCAAGCACCATGTGCTTGGTACACTCGGATCGACAGCTATTTCACTGGACATGGCTTCCCCAAGAGTGAGGCGGATGCAAACCTGTACCAAATTGTGGTGGAGGGTAAGCTTTTAATCATTGTTCTTTATGTTGATTATTTAATACTAACGAGTGATGAGAAGTTGATACACTCATGTAAGGCAGATCTTGCAAAGGAGTTTGAGATGAAGAATTTGGGCTTCCTTCATTATTTCCTTTGATTGGAAATATGACAGCGAGAAGGTAAACTATTTGTGTCTCAAGGAAAGTATGCTCGGAAGATACTTGGTAAGTTTCACATGGAGGACTGCAAGCCGATGGATACTCCTCTTCCAGGAAATTGGAGGAAAGAGGATGCTACATCGGCAGAGATAGTGGATGCCACTGTTTATCGACAGTTGGTGGGTTCGCTCATGTATTTAGTTAATACAAGACCGGACATATGTTATGCGGTGAACCAACTTAGTCAAGCGATGGTTAAGCCTACCAAACTCTTTTGGAAGGTAGGTAAGCATGTCCTGAGGTATCTCAGGGGCACATTTGAGTATGGCTTATGGTATAGACAGACGGATGAGGTGAAGTTGCATGGCTTCATGGATGTAGATTGAGCAGGCAGCCCAACGGAAAAAAGAGCACATCAGGAGGGGTTTTCAATATCAGATCTACAACCGTTTCTTGGTACAACACGAAACAAAGATCTGTGGCACTCAGTTCAGCGGAAGCATAATACATGGCAGCAAGTCAAGCTACATGTGAGGCTACCTAGATGAGGAAGATCCTGGTCATTTTGTTTGGTTCTCATTTAGATCCTACATTGATACATTGTGATTATCAGAGTTGCATTAACCTCTCAATTAAACTCTTAACAGAGTTGGAAGAGTAGTTATGGGAATTTTTATTCAGTTTAACTTAGTTAAGTGAGTTAAACTAAGTTGTGCTAGTTGTATCTAGTTCTAACTGAAGATGCACTAGTGAGAGTTTAGTGAATTAATTATTTAATTAATTCATAACTAGAGACTCACTTGCAACTGAACAAATACAACAGTTAACTACTTGCATGTTAGTTCCAGTGGAGACCAAGTGGAGAGATAGGTGTAAGGTTGAGATGGACTATCTGTTGTGACTATAGTGATGCATTCAATGCATCTGACACACATTGGATATGTCAATGACGATTGCACAGTCAAGGCAAGGCCAATTCGAATTCATTCATAGGTCTTCTTCAACAGCGATTGCGTAGTGGAGGCAGGCTGTCAGGAGGCAAGAAATTGGTGCATAGATATGCAAATTTCTGCATGACAGTGTGTAATGATTGTTGATTGTACTGAGAGATTGATGTACTAACCTTTGTATGAGATTATTACATGATTCCATTGATATACATAATATATGATAGTTGGGGTTTTTAGCTTTAAGCTTTCCCGGTAAACAACGATGTTTATGTGCAATTGATTTTCTTCATGTGTTTGCAATTGGCGATTTAATTTCCGCAAAGAATTAAGTGGAAGGATTTTGTATTTAACATAATATTAATTTGATAGATCATGATAATCTGGTAATAATATCAGTATTAATAAATTTCTACATGGTATCGGAGCAGTGTTAATCACTGGGGATTGCAATAGTGAAGCAGTGCTGAGTTTTGTGCTAGTGGACAATTCGAATTTACTGCAGAAATTTCTTGGTGCAACAGTTGAGTATTCATTGAAATGGCTTTCAATGGGTTGCGTTTGGAGTATGACCTTGAGGGTAGCTCGAACTACATAGCCTGGAAGGACAAGATGGAGGCGGTGCTTGAAGATAATGGACTGAAGGATTTCATCAATAGCGATGTTTGTAAGCCTACTTCTAGCGATGCTGCATTACTTGACGCATGGCAAAAGAAGGTAGCGAAGACAAGAAGAATTATGTTGGAAGGTGTGAAAGACCATATTGTGTTAAGCCTACACGGGAAATACACTCCATTTGCAATGTGGAAGGCTTTGATAGATCATTTTCAAAGCAGCAACGACCATAGGAAGTTGGCGCTGAAAGATCAGTTTAGAAAAATCAAAATGAAGAAGGGCGACAATATTCCAAAATATCTCACGAAATTTTTGTCCAATGTAGGGATGAGCTGGGGAGTGTGGGAATTACAGTTACGGATGATGACTTGGTGAGCTTGGCTCTCCTTGGGCTTCTGAAGTGTTGGCAAAACTACGAAGACTCTGTCAATGGACGGGAGAAACTGCCGGATTGGGAGCGAATTTGGTCGGATCTTGTGTAGGAGGAAATAAGGCGGAATTCCAGGGATGGCTCTTCATCGAAGAATGATGATGAAGAGAATTGCGCTTTGGCTTCCAAAGCAAGGAAAGGGAAGGGGAAGAAATCCCATCCAAAATCCGAGGCTAAAGGCAAGAAGCTGGATTTTTCCAAAGTGAAGTGTTTTCACTGTCACGAACATGGGCATCTCGCCACTAATTGCCCACAGAAAAAGAAGAACAAGAAGGTTGTTCGATCTGCAAAGGGTGAGGCCTTAGCCTCGCAATTTGAACTTGATTTCTCCTTGATCGCATGCTTGGTTTCAAGCACAATGGGATTGGTGTGGTATCTTGACAGTGGTGCTTCCTTCCATATGACGGGAGACAAGGAGTTGTTTAGTGACTTGGAGGAGAAGGATCTCCAAATGCATATAGAGATGGGCGATGATGGTAGATACAGTGCAACCAGCATTGGAGCCATTACCTTTGAGAGGGATTCAGGTAAACCATTTATGTTAAAATATGTTATGCATGTTCCAGGTCTAAAGAAGAACTTGGTCTCTGTCGCTATGTTGGAGGACAGAGGTTATGACGTTGTTTTCAGTGAGGGAAAAGCTTTCCTGTGACATAAAACAACAGGTTAAACCAAGAGGATAGGGATTCGAGTTAAGAATCTCTACAAGCTGGAGGTAGATGGCTGCGCTGCAATGATGGGAAAAGAAGAAGAAGTGGTGAGCCGAGATGAGGGTGAATTATGGCACAAGAGATTGGGCCATCTTCACCATGGTGCCTTGAAGATTTTGCAACAGATTTCTACTGGACCTCCCAATGGTACTCTTGCGCAGTCAGATCAGTACAAGGGACGTACTATGGGTAAGTTTGTGAAGACCACCTTTCATGAGAAGGAGAACCGTGCTTTGGTGATCCTGGAGAGAATTCACACAGACGTGTGTGGACGTTTCTCGGTTGCTTCAGCAACAACACAGAGGTATTATGTTATATTTTTTGATGACTATTCTCGTAGATGCTAGATCTTCTTCATGCAGAAGAAGAGTGAAACATTCTCAAAGTTTTGTGAATTCAAAGCATTGGTGGAGAAGGAGTCGAGGAAGCAAGTGAAGGCTCTGTGGAGCGATAATGGTGGTGAATATATCTCGAACGAATTCAAAGACTTATGTAGAAATGAAGGAATTCGAAGAGAACTCATAGTGCCTCATAACTCACAGCAGAATGGGGTCGCAAAGAGGAAGTACAAAATGATCATGGGTGTTGCACGAGCTATGCTGCATGACTAGGGCCTACCGATGCACTTATGGGCGGAATCATGCAACACTGCAATTTATGTGCAAAACCGTTGTCCTCGTAGAGTACTTGGCATGAGTAAACCTGAAGAAGCTTTTATTGGTAAGGAGCCTGATATTTCTCGTTTGAATATTTTTGGCTCATTTGTTTACATTCATGTGACAAAGGACGCCAGGAAGAAGCTGGAGCTGACTGCAGAAGTTGGGATATTTGTGGGGTACACATAAACACCCCATAATTATTGTGTGTATTTTCCAAACAGTCGGATGACTGTGGTGCGACGAGATATAAAATTCAATGAGGTGAAAGCCAGGAAGTTTTTGCTTGAGAGGGAGCTACACTTGCATGCAGAGGAGGAGCTACTTGATCCCAAAGATGAGCCTCTAGATGTGGATCAGCCACAAGAGGAGATTCATGGAGTGGAAAAGTCCACTCATGCAGAACCACACATCAGAACAGGAAGAAAGTGTACCACAGAAGCTGAGAGATTGAAGATTGATGCAACACAGAATGTAGGAGTCCCTACATCACATCACATACAAAGACAATCACCTGACCGATTTACTGGATACATGGCTCTTATGAGCAAGTGTATCTTGAAAAAGCCATCTTATTTTGAAGAAGCAGTGTAGGAGCCCACATGGGTAGATGCCATGGTGGAGGAGTATGACTCCATTGTCATAAACCGTGCTTGGGAGATTGTTCCAAGGCTGGTGGGTAAATCAGTGGTAGGTTTAAGATGGATCTACAAGGTAAAGCAAGCTACTGATGGGAGCATCGAGAAGTATAAGGCAATATTTGTTGCTCGAGGCTTCTCATAGATCGAGGGGATTGATTATGAAGAAACCTTTTCACCTGTCACATGGTGTTCTCCCATAAGGATCATCCTTGATCTCTCAGCGTAGATGGGTTGGCACATTCATCAGATAGATGTGAAGACTACATTCCTTAATGGGATCATTGAGGAAGAAGCGCACATTGAGCAGCCTGAAGGATTTGAGATCTTCAGCAATGAGTCGCATGTGTGCAAACTCAAAAGAGCGTTGTATGGGTTGAAGTAAGCACCACGTGCTTGGTACACTTGGAGCGACGGCTATTTCACTAGACTTGGCTTCCCCAAGAGTGAGGCGGATGCAAACCTGTGCCGAATTGTGGTGGAGGGTAAGCTTTTAATAATTGTTCTTTATGTTGATGATTTAATACTAACGGGTGATGAGAAGTTGATACACTCATGCAAGGCAGATCTTGCAAAGGAGTTTGAGATGAAGGATTGGGCCTCCTTTATTATTTCCTTGCATTGGAAATATGGCAACGAGAAGATGAACTATTTGTGTCTCAAGGAAAGTATTCTTGGAAGATACTTGGTGAGTTTCACATGAAGGACTGCAAGCCCATGGATACTCCTCTTACAGGAAATTGGAGGAAAGAGGATGCTACATCGGCAGAGGTAGTGGATGCCACTGTTTATCGACAGTTGGTGGGTTCGCTCATGTATTTAGTTAATACAAGACCAGACATATGTTATGCGGTGAACCATATTGTGTCAAGCCTACATGGGAAAGACACTCCATTTTCAATGTGGAAGGCTTTGACAGATCATTTCCAAAGCAGCAGTGACCATAGGAAGTTGGCGCTAAAAGTTAAGCTCAGAAAAATCAAAATGGAGAAGGGCGACCGTATTCCAAAATATCTCACGAAGTTTTTCCAATGTAGGGATGAGCTAGGGAGTGTGGGAATTACAGTTGTGGATGATGATTCGGTGAGCTTGGATCTCCTTGGGCTTATGAAGTGTTGGCACAACTACGAAGACTCTATCAATGGACGAGAGAAACTACCAGATTGGGAGCGACTTTGGTCGGATCTTGTGCGAGAGGAAATAAGGCGGAATTCCAGGGATGGCTCTTCATCGAAGAATGATGATGAAGAGAATTGCGCTTTGGCTACCAAAGCAAGGAAAAGGAAGGGGAAGAAATCCCATCCAAAATCTAAGGCTAAAGGCAAGAAGCTAGATTTGTCCAAAGTGAAGTGTTTTCAATGTCACGAACATGGGCATCTCGCCACTAACTGCCCACAGAAAAAGAAGAACAAGAAGGTTGTTGGAGGTGCAGCGGGTGAGGCCTTAGCCTAGCAATGTGAACTTGATTTCTCCTTGATCGCATGCTTGGTTTCAAGCGCAATGGCATCGGTGTGGTATCTTGATAGTGGTGCTTCCTTGCATATGACGGGAGACAAGGAGTTGTTTAGTGACTTGGAGGAGAAGGATCTCCAAATGCATATAGAGATGGGAGATGATGGTAGATACAGTGTGACCGAAATTGGAACCATTACCTTTGAGAGGGAGTCAGGGAAACCATTTATGTTGAAAGATGTTATGCATGTTCCAGGTCTGAAGAAGAACTTGGTCTCGGTCACTATGTTGGAGGACAGAGGTTATGACGTTGTTTTCAGTGAGGGAAAAGCTTTCCTGCGACATAAAACAATGGGTTAAACCAAGAGGATAGGGTTTCGAGTTAAGAATCTCTACAAGCTAGACGTAGATGGCTGCGCTGTAATGATGGGAAAAGCAGAAGAAGTGGTGAGCCAAGATGAGGGCGAATTATGGGACAGGAGATTGGGCCATCTTCACCATGGCGCCTTGAATATTTTGCAGTAGTTTCTACTGGAATTTCCAAGGTACTCTTGCACCATCAGATCAGTGCAAGGGATGTACTATGCATAATTTTGTGAAGACCACCTTTCATGAGAAGGAGAACCGTGCTTCGGTGATCCTGGAGAGAATTCACACAGACGTGTGTGGAAGTTTCTCAGTTTCTTCAACAACAATGTTATATTTTTTGATGACTATTCTCGTAGATGCTGGATATTCTTCATGCAGAAGAAGAGCGAAACATTCCCAAAGTTTTGTGAATGTAAATCATTGGTGGAGAAGGAGTCGGGGAAGCAAGTGAAGGCTCTGTGGAGCGATAATGGTGGTGAATATATCTCGAATGAATTCAAAGACTTATGTAGCAAAGAAGGAATTCGAAGAGAACTCATAGCGCCTCATAACCCATAGTAGAATGGGGTTGTGGAGAGGAAGAACAGAATGATCGTGGGTGTCGCACGAGCTATGCTGCATGACCAGGGCCTACCGATGCACTTGTGGGCGGAAGCATGCAACACTGCAGTTTATGTGCAAAATCGTTGTCCTCATAGAGTACTTGGCATGAGTACACCTGAAGAAGATTTTATTGGTAAGAAGCCTGATATTTCTCATTTGAAGATTTTTGGCTCATCTGTTTACATTCATGTGACAAAGGATGCCAGGAAAAAGCTGGAGCCGACTCCAGAAGTTGGGATATTTGTGGGGTACACAGAAACACCCCATAATTATTGTGTGTATTTTCCAAACAGTTGGATGACTGTGGTGTGACGGGATATAAAATTCAATGAGGTGAAAGCCATGAAGTTGTTGCTTGAGAGGGAGCTACACTTGCATGCAGAGGAGGAGCTACTTGCTCCCAAAGATGAGCCTCTAGATGTGGATCAACCACAAGAGGAGATTCATGGAGTGGAGGAGTCCACTCATGCATAACCGCACATCAGAATAGGAAAAAAGCGTACCACAGAAGCTGAGAGACTGAAGCTTGATGCGGTACAGAATGTAGGAGTCCCTACATCACATCGCAAACAAAGATAGTCACCTGACCGATTTACTGGATACATGGCTCTTATGAGCAAGTGTATCGTGACAGAGCCATCTTCTTTTGAAGAAGCAGTGCAGGAGCCCACATGGGTATATGCCATGGTGGAGGAGTATGACTCCATTGTTAGAAACCGTGCTTGGGAAATTGTTCCAAGGTCGGTAGGGAAATTAGTGGTAGGTTCAATATGGATCTACAAGTTAAAGCAAGTTGCTAATGGGAGCGTTGAGAAGTATAAGGCAATATTTGTTGCCCAAGGCTTCTCACAGATTGTGGGGATTGATTATGAAGAAACCTTTGCACCTGTCACACAGTGTTCTTCCATAAGGACCATCCTTGCTCTCTCAGCACAGATGGGTTGGCACATTCATCAGATGGATGTGAATATTGTGTTCCTTAATGGGATCATTGAGGAAGAAGCGTACATTGAGCAGCCTGGAGGATTTGATATCTTCAGCAACGAGTCGCATGTGTGCAGACTCAAAAGAGCGTTGTATGGGCTGAAGCAATGACCACGTGCTTGGTACACTCAGATTGACAGTTATTTCACTAGACTTGGCTTCCCCAAGATTGAGGCGGATGCAAACCTGTACCAAATTGTGGTGGAGGGTAAGCTTTTAATCATTTTTCTTTATGTTGATGATTTAATACTAACGGGTGATGAGAAGTTGATACACTCATGCAAGGCAGATATTGCAAAGGAGTTTGAGATGAAGGATTTGGGCCTCCTTCATTATTTCCTTGGATTGGAAATATGACAGCAAGAAGGTGAACTATTTGTGTCTCAAGGAAAGTATGCTCGGAAAATGCTTGGTAAGTTTCACATGGAGGACTGCAAGCCCATGGATACTCCTCTTCCAGGAAATTGGAGGAAAGAGGATGCTACATCAGCAGAGGTAGTGGATGCCACTATTTATCGACAGTTGGTGGGTTCGCTCATGTATTTAGTTAATACAAGACCAGACATATGTTATGCGGTGAACCAGCTTAGTCAAGCGATGGTTAAGCCTACCAAGCTCTTTTTGAAGGTAGGAAAGCATGTCTTGAGGTATCTCAGGGGAAAATTTGAGTATGGCTTATGGTATAGACAGACGGATGAGGTGAAGTTGCATGGCTTCACTGATGCAGATTGGGCAGGCAGCCCAACGAACAGAAAGAGCACATCAGGAGGGGTTTTTAGTATCGGATCTACAACAGTTTCTTGGTACAACACGAAACAAAGATCTGTGGCACTCAGTTCAGCAGAAGTATAATACATGGCAGCAAGTCAAGCTGCATGTGAGGCTATCTAGATGAGGAAGATCTTGGTCGGTTTGTTCGGTTCTCATTTAGATCCTACTTTGATACATTGTGATAATTAGAGTTGCATTAAACTCTCGATTAATCTTGTGTTTCATGATATATCTAAACATATAGATATCTGGTATCACATATCAGAGATTGTGTGTAGCGGAAGATCATGTTGCTTCGGTACATTCCTATGGAAGATTAGGATGCAGATATTCTGACGAAGGCGCTCAGTAGGAAAAAATTCGAATACCATAGAGATAGTATCGTGGTGAAGGATAATCCCTATCTTGTTGAGAGGGAGTGTTGAGATTCAACAAGATGATGAGCTTAGTGAAAATTAAGCACCTTCACTAAGTGGGGTCCGCAGGCTATTTTTAGGTGTATGTCTATTTTTAGACATGGTGAACATATTCTATGAGTTGTAGGATGTTATTTGTAGATGGTTGGTCAAATGTGAAAAATAGATGAGATTCTATTTTTAGACTATTGGGCAAAGTCTATTTATAGATCGTCAATCTAAAAATAGATGCATGTCGATTATTATTAGCCCTTAATAATAATTCGACAATAAATATCAACTTATTCTCTTGGAGCACTTTATTTTAGTGAATAGATTTGGAAAATCAGTGGGCTGAAGGAATTACGCAATTCCTAGGGTGGTTAGTGACTCATGCATGGAGGACTCAATTAGAACTGAAGTGGCAGAGTTGTGACAGAGTTGGAAGAGTAGTTATGGGAGTTTTTATTCAGTTTAACTTAGTTAAGTGAGTTAAACTCAGTTGTGTTAGTTGTATCTAGTTCTAACTGAAGATACACTAGTGAGAGTTTAGTGAATTAATTATTTATTTAATTCATAACTAGAGACTCACTTGCAACTGAACAAATACAACAGTTAACTACTTGCATGTCAGTTCCAGTGGAGACCAAGTGGAGAGATAGGTGAAAGGGTGAGATGGAATATCTGTTGTGACTATAGTGATGCATTCAATGCATCTGACACACATTGAAGTTTCCGACAAGATTGCATACTAAGGCAAGGCCAATTCGAATTCATTCAAAGGTCAACTTCAAGTACAGGATTGCTAAATCTGAAAAAAGACAGAGGCAAGAAATTGGTGCATAAGATATGCACTTTCACGTACGTTATGTAATGATTGTCGATTGTACTGAGAGCTTGATGTACTAATATTTGTATGATATTGTTACATGATCTCCATGATACATAATATATGATAGTTGGGGTTTTCAGCTTCAGGCTTTCCCGTTAAACAACTATGTTATGTGCGATTGATTTTCTTCATGTGTTTGTAATTGGCGATTTAATTTCTGCAAAGAATTAAGCGGAAGGATTCTGTATTTAACATAAAATTAATTTTTTAGATCGGGATAATCTGGTAATACTATCAGTATTACTAAATTTCTACAAATAACATCTCTCGTCAAATCCAATATACCATGGAAATTCAAAAGTGAAATTTTCTTCCTTTGCTGGAAGTCCTCGTCTCATGCTAGCTAGATGAGACCCTCACTCACCAAGTCTTTAGGAAAAATACTCACACCAATAGGTATCTTTATCCCAAGTCTCACCATCACTTAACATCTTAGCTACTCATACCCTTTGGAATTCAACCCCATATTTCCTAGAAAAAAGAGGAAATCCATCTAACCAAGGTTCTTTCATCATGGTTACTCCTCCCCCTTGATAAAAAATCCCTCCGATTAACATCCCATTCCAAATCCAAAATCTATCCTACTTATCCCCCATGACTTAGGTCACTCTCTCCTATCTCCAAGGAATCACCAATCACATTTTAATTTTGTTAGAAGAAAGGAATATAAAACCATTTCTAAGCCCCATACATCACTTAAACAATTGTTTATATACACTAAAGAAAAACCATATCTTGTTCTTGGCCCATGAGTTTTTTAAATCTCGTATTCATATCTTGTTCTTGGCCCATGAGTTTTTCAAATCCCCTATTCTTGTGGAAAAACATACATTGGTCAAACATCGAGATCTTTTAAAGCTCGATTTAAGGAGCATATTGATGACTATCACCATAATTGAATCTCCAAATCAACTATTGTGGATCATCCTCATAATTCAAAACATTCAATCAATTTTGAAAACTTCAAAGTCATTGCTTTATCTCCCTTTTACCCTCATTGAATCATTAGAAAAGGTCTCAAAATGAGAAAAACCCCAACAATTTTAATCATGATGACGACTAAAAATATAAACTTTCTTAGAAACCCACTATTCAACATTTATCTAAAAAATCCACATGCTACTAACACCCCCTTGGTCTAAGTTTAACTCAATCATAAATTTTCCTCTATCCCTTACTGCAATCATTAACCTAAGATATCACATCTTACTATTTTCTTTTAATACATCAAATAGTATATTTTTCATCCTTCAAATCTATTCTTCAACCTCTTCTTTGTTTTATTCTCTAACCCCCTTAAATTCCTCACATCATTAATCTCGGTGTTTACTTTATACATTTCCTTATCTAATTTATTCCCCTCTTATTTGACATGCTTTTGCCGAAGGCTCTAAAGGCCATAAATAAATCAATATTAATTATAATTCTTATAAATTAATAATAAATAATATTTTCAATCCTTATAAATAACGAAATAATATATTCTCTAATTAATAATATTAATATTCAATAACACCTTTCTCAATGATTA
Source organism: Pinus albicaulis (assembly GCA_034641835.2). Classification (NCBI taxonomy): domain Eukaryota; kingdom Viridiplantae; phylum Streptophyta; class Pinopsida; order Pinales; family Pinaceae; genus Pinus; species Pinus albicaulis. The sequence goes on along the minus strand of CM076583.1, from coordinate 1,296,718,763 downwards.
TAACTATTATGAATATTATTCGATCTAAGACTTTGTGATCCATAATGTAGATGAAAATTTCTTTCGGATTAATCACATCATTAGGATTAGGTTGACGTTTCGAACCAACTAATGTGGTCCTGAGGATGAACCACATTAGCTGGTTCGAAATGTCGACCTAATACTAATGAAGTGATTAATCCAAAATACATTTTCATCTAAATTATATATATATATATATATATATATATATATATATATATATATATATATATATATATATATATATATATATATATATATATATATATATATATATATATATATATATATATATATATATATATTCAATCAATCAATTAATTAATATCATGACTAATTTATGTAAATTATATTTCAAATTTTCTCATTAACCTTTCTCTTCAAATAGTTAATTGCTCAAATGCATGTTTCTCACATTAACCCCTAACCATTATTAATGGATGCCAATTGTAAATTCTATTTATTATTTGTCCCGTACTATCTCATATTCATTACAAGTTTCAAGTGTCCCTAATGAAGGGTGAAGTGTATATTCGAAATGTTAGATGTTTCAAAACTATACACGGTTTGCATCAAGAAGAATTATGCCAACAACAAGGTCAAAAACTTGTTTTATGCTTTAAAACTTGAATTTTGTTCTTTTGACAATGGTAGAGGTTTAAATACATCCCTAAAAGCCTAGAGAGCATATCTAGAGAGTCTGACATCTTTTGAATTAGTTATGCTCAATGAGGTATTTGAAGTTTATTTCAACCAAAGTAAAAGTTTATGGTTATGGTAGAATATTTATTTCTTGAAGCTTATCTCTTAAGTGGGTTTAGAGAATTTGGTTGCAAATATGCAGTGGGTTTATGTGGATTGTTAACATGTGGGTCCTATTTTTAAAAGAAATGCATTTCTATGCTTTAGTTTAGTTGAGTTCATTATAAATTACCCTAATGATGAGAGTTATTTATTTGTAAATGAAGCTAACACTATCGAGAAGTGTGGAATTAGATGGAGCTAAAGAGGGAGAGAAGATGCAACTTTAAAGTGTAGGGTTGAAAATAAGCCTATATAGAGCTCTAAATTTGACCTTATTTGTTGCTTAACATGGTACTTAAAGTGTTTTGAGTTAGTAGCTCAAGTCGTTGGGAGCATAATTTGTTCTCTCATATACTTGGGCTCAATTTCAAGGGACACATTTGGCCCATTGTGATAAGAAATGAAGAGCAGGTGATCCCTAGGATAGAGCTCCGTCATGGGGTTCTTGATGTCTCCGATATTGTTAAGCCATAAACTACTTGTTAATTGCTAACTTGTCAAATACTAGCATTATAATTTAATAGATATAAAACTTTCCATAAATATATGTTTAATTTAAAAAATTTATAATTTTATATATAAAAAAATATATTTATAATAAATTATAATCTTCTTATATTTAATTTATTTTATTAAATATTAATATATATTTAAAATATTTTATAAATTATAAATTATATTTTTTCAATATTTATTTATGAGGATGATGATGATGGTTGTTAATGTCCACTAAGACCAATATGGTCTATCGAACATTAAGAAAGAAAGTCATTAACTCAGACTCTTTAATATTTTATTTCTATGATCAAAAAGAAGGGAGAGAAGTGTTCAAAGATCAATATATTTTTGTTGACTAACAAGTCAAGAAGGTTGGTAGTATGACAAATGCTTTGAAAAGGTGAAGGGATGTGAGTAAGAGTCGGGCAATCTGAGAGAAAGTGCTTTTCATCTTCAACTCCCTTAGTATCCCCAATGGGGAAAATTCTTTCGTCCCAAGGTATTTTGGGAATAAACCAATGGCTAGTCTCACTCCGAAGCTCATGAGAATTAGTTCTTATCTTTGCAATTTTCATTTTCATCTTAGCAGTGGTCAAGATAGAAAGATAATTCTGGTTAGCAAGACTAGGATCATCTCCTTATAATACCTTAAATCCATTTTTCCCTTTAACTCCTTATCATCCCACAACTTATCCTTAAATTTAGAAGTAATAGTGTTTTTAATAGTATCCTTATTCTCCAAAATAATCTTAGTATAATTATAAATATATTTAAATTCAACTCATTTCATGAAAAAAATATATTAATTCATATTTTATTATAAAATAAAATAAAATATACATTTAATATATATTATAGAATTCCCAATGGTGTAACACAATATATATATATAGTAATTAATTTATAAATAATACACATAATTATAATTATATATTTTTAGATATATTTAAAAGTTTAAAATTATCGTTTTAAATAATTTTAACGGTTAATAGCATGTGTTTTCTCTTAAAAGATAAAAGACTTAAATTCAAGGTGGAGTAGAGTCTGTCCACAACGTCTTGGATATATGGTGATTGGGTGCTCTATTAAGGCACTCCTTGATGTGAAGTCACTGGTTCAGTTCCCTGCCCTGATCAGGGTGATATATTGGACATGATGAAGATGTAGTTGTGACAAGCTTACAAAAAAAAGAAGAAGAGTGTAGTAGGGTCTGTATGCCTTTTTATTTTTTAGTAGTCAAATATATAAGTGGAGGTTGATTCCTTATTTCTAAAACAAGGGGATTTAGCAAACAAATTTGATGTATGGATCCATTATCTCACAAACAAAGAAATATTATAAAAAAAAATAGTGTTTACCTTAACCATAATCTTAAAATTACATTATATAGTTATATATAAACAAATTTATATAATTTTTTTTTGGGTGAAATAAGAGAATGATGGAGTTTTTGTGGTGTGCTACGGTTTTTCTTTCCTACATATTCTGGATGGAACCACTACAGACCATGATATTGAGACACATAGAGGAGGATGGCATTGGAAAGAAGGCGATAGACCCATATTTCACCTTGATGATGATTTTTGACAACTCTAGGCTTAGTTTTATGGCGAACATTTGACCTTTTGTAGTAGATTTCCAAAGTCTTTGCGGATGAGCAGTGGATCTTTTCATCAGTTTGTCATTTCATTTCAGCTCATGGTGTATTTGCATCCATAATATAGAGTCTATCCATGTTTCATAAAGATCGATGCTCTGATTGGGGTATTGTTAGCTCGGGGTGCCTACACGGGAAATCCCTTCTCAGTTGGGGCCCAACTTACATGTGACAGGTTTTCTCAGTTGGGACCCATCATCGCATAGAAATACCCCTCGTTCTCCCCTCTATACCTCGGTTGAAAGACAAACATATACAAAAAAGGAAACTTTTCATATTTTCTTTAAAAAATTTAATGGAAAGACCTCCATATTCTGGGTCTTCTGGATCAGGAACTCGAACTTCGTGGAAAACTTGAAACAATGTATTTAGTTCAGTCTGGACATCTTTGCAACTTCTCAATGCCTTCTATTTGAAGGGAAACTGCTACAAGATTCCTTCTAGATAAAGGACATAACATTGAATCGAGGAATGCCACCATTATTTTGAATCTAAAGCTATGTGGTGGAGCTTAGAGCTCAAAAATTCCCAACATATTTGTCTCTTTCAATGATGCAAGGAAAGGGAAGGCTTTTATCCCAACAGGTCAGATCCAAAACAATCTAGGACCCTACATCGTAGAATTTATAAAACAAGTGCCAACCACAGAGTTAATATTCTAGAGACATTAGAGGAAATTTCAACCTAAAAGTGGTCTCCTAAGGAAAAAGAATAAAATAAGAGTTAAGATAATAAAATAAGAGTTATGAATTTTGGAGGGAAAAGAAGAAAACAATTTTTTAAATTGTATTTTTGGCTCATCTCCTTATAGGTTTACTCAAATTTCATGTGTATACACTCATTGGATGCTAAATTATATTCCGCATCCAACGAGTACCCATTATGCATACTTTTGAGAATACCAACATTGATAAAAAAAAGAACATACATTGAAAAAATATTTTTTTAATGTATCTTCAATTTTTATCAATGGGGGTATTCTCAAAAGTATCAATAAAGGGTACTCATTGGATGCAGAATTTAATTCTGCATCCAACAAGTGTCTACACAAAAATTTTAGTAAACCTATAAAGAGATGACCCAAAAATACAATTAAAAAAAGGTATTTTTTCTTCTTTTCCCTCCAAAATATTTACATGTACCGCTTTTTAAATTTAAAGGATTTCAATTGGTTAACGTATTATGACATGGAAATTACATGAAAATTTCATGGGCACTTTTAGGCTAAAATTTTCTTTATTGTAAATTCTCTCTTTTATGTTCTCCAATCCAAGGCTGTTATTTGTAGGTTTAATGTCTTCTAGCCTAGATTTTAATCATTATACGAGTGGGTTTTTCTTCTGGTACACCCAATTCTGACATCTATTTATGTTCCAAAGGCTTTCTCATTGTTCAATTTGATACATAGAAAAATCTGGAGAATGTTCTGAATGGTGGCCATGGTTTTAAGGTAGAGCTAGGCTCTTCATTACTCCACGGTTCCCATATTATTATGCAAAAATATGGTAGTATCAACAATTCCAGTGTGGGTGAGATTTCCAAATCTCTCCTCTTTTTTTGGCACCATAAGGTTCTAGAATATATTGGAAATACTTTGGAAAAATTCAAAAATATGGACCTTGAAAGAACATAGAAAGGTTTATTTACTTTTTCCAGAATTTGTGTAGAGATCAAACTAAAAAAATATCTACTTGACCACATTCAACTAAAAAAAAAAAAAAATCTTTCAATGGTCCTAAGTATTAGATTACGAGAACACAACATTTAGATGCTCAATATTCTTCCAAACATGGCACTTGTAGAACACATGCCCACTGGAAAAAAGGATCCTAAGATGAAAAGGAGGCAGACCCATGAGCCAAAAGGATGGCGAGTATTAGATCCTCACCTCTCAGAAGAATAAGAAGAAGAAACCATGGAGAGCTAACCAATCCAAGCATAAATGGATGCACATGCTCAACATGGTCACCAAACTAAAGAGGGTGTTGCGGAACAATCTAGAATCGCAACCCATAAACAGAAAGGCACCAAATTAGTTGAGATCCATATATTTGATTGGATGGGGGGCACAAAAAGAGTACATGTATCTAAAAGTTTAGACTCAAACAAATTAACCTCACTAAAGGCAGTAGGAAGAGAACTAACAATGGTTCTTGTTGAACCAAACTCTGAGAAATGGAAAAAAGTGCAAAAAAAAAAAAAAGGAATAAAAAAAAAAGTTAAGTGATTATTTCCACACTTAACTTCAAATACTTTCTTGTGTAAGTTATTTTACAATTTTTTCTCTTTAGCTGAAGTGTACCTTCAAAATGCTTTCAACATCTGCGAAATATAAATTCGTTCTTTTATGATATATATATATATATATATATAAACCAACGCAATATATGTTTGTATATATGTTTAATTTTGTTTGTATGGGTACGCAAGACTCATTCTTGTTACTCCACTCATCATGCATCCTTCTTTCTGTTTTGGGAAGGGGGATTTTTATGTTTATTTTTTATTTTTATTTTCTTTAATTATTATTAATGTAAATTGTATTAATAAGATGAGTTGAATTGAATTATTTTTTAGTAAGATTATCATTTATAAATAACATGTTAGTTGGAGATATAATTAAAGTTGTTTTTGTGTTTAGAGAAAGGGTTAATGTAGCATGGACATATCTATAAGGGCTAAACTTTTGTCTCAAGTTTGGTTGGTTCAGAGACTCTTAAACTTATTAATATGAGTCTCACCTCCACTTTTTTCACCTTCGCCTTGAAAGGAGTTTGTTATGAACAATAACCTTCTTCACCTTCGAAGGAGCTTGCTACAAGCAAGTCAAGGGTACAACGATGGAATATTCTTTTTCTCTTATAGTGGCCAACATTTTAATGGAATATTTTAAAACCATAGCCTTAAGTAGCTTACATTCTAAGCTTAAGTTTTGATTGCATTTTGTTGATGACACATTTGTAATTTGGCCCCATGACCTTTTGACCTTGAACTCTTACTCGGCCCATCTTAACAACATCTCCCCTCAATTCCAATTTACCATGGAAATTCAAAAGTCCAATTCTCTTCCTTTCCTTGAAGTCCTTGTTTCATGCTAGCTAGATGAGACCCTCACTCACCAAGTCTTTAGGGAAAAGACTCACACCAATATGTATCAATGCCAATTCTCACCATCACTTAGCCTAAAAATTGTCTTTCTTAACACCTTAGCTACTCATACCCTTTGGAATTCAACCCCATAGTTCTTAGAAAAAGAGGAAACCCATCTAACTGAGGTTCTTCGAATGGTTACTCCTTCCCCTTGATAAAAAATCCCTCTGATTAGCATCCCATTCCAAATCCAAAATATGTCATACTACCTAGGTCACTCTCTCCTATCTCTAAGGAATCACCAATCAAATTTTATTTTTTTTAGCAAGAAAAAATATAAAACCATTTATAAGCCCCATACATCACTTAAAAAATTGTTTAGATATACTAAAGACAAATCATATCTTGTTCTTGGCCCATGAGTTTCGCAAATCCCCTATTCTTGTGGAAAAACATACATTGGTCAAACATGGAGATCTTTTAAAGATCGATTTATGGAGCATATTGACAACAATACATCATTTTAAACTTCTATGAGTAATATAGTATTCATCCTTTACATCTATTCCTCAACCTCTTCTTTGTTTTATTCTCTAACCCCCTTAAATTCCTCACATCATTAATCTCAATGTTTACTTTATATATTTCCTTATCTCATTCATTCCCCTCTTATTTGACATTGTTTGACATGATTTTGCCTAGGGCTCTAGAGGCCATAAATAAATCAATATTAATTATAATTCTTATAAATTAATAATAAATAATAATTTCAATTCTTATAAATAAAGAAATAATATATTCTCTAATAAATAATAATAACATTCAATAAAATCTTTCTCAATGATTATAAGAATTATTAGTATATTAAATTATCTATATATATATATATATATATATATATATATATATATAATTTAATTTATATTTTATAGATAAATTAATCTAATTAATTAATTAATATCACGACTAATTTACGTCAATTATATTTCAATATTTTCCCGTTAATTTTTCTCTTCAAATCATTAATTACTCAAATGTATGTTTTTCACCTTAACCCCTAACCATTATTAATGGATGTCAATCCTAAATTCTATTTATTATTTGCCTAGTACTATCTCATATTCATTACAAGTTTCATGTGTCCCTAATGAAGGGTGGAGGGTGGATTCAAAATGTCAGATGTTTCAAAACTATGCACAATTTGCATCAATAAGAATTGCGCCAACAACAAGGTTAAAAACTTGTTTTATAATTTAAAACTTGATTTTTGTTCTTCTCACAATGGTGGAGGTTTAAATGTATCCCTAAAAGCCTAGAGAGCCTATATATAAAGTCTGACATATTTTGAATTAATTATGCTCAATGAGGTATTTGAAGCTTATTTCAACCAGAGTAAAAGTTTATGGTTATGGTAGAATATTTATTTCTTGAAGCTTATATTTTAAGTGGGTTTAGAGAATTTGGTTGCAAATACGCAGTGGGTCCTTTTTAAAAAGAAATGCATTTCTATGCTTTAGTTTAGTTGAATTCATTATAAATTCTCCTTGTGATAAGAGTTATTTATTTGAAAATGAAGCTAACACTATCGAGAAGTGTGGAATTAGATGGTGCTCAAGAGGGAGAGAGGATGAAACTTTAAAGTGTAGGGTTGAAAATAGGCCTATATAGAGCTCTAAGTTTGACCTTCTTTGTTTCTTAACGTGGTACTTAAAGTGTTTTGAGTTAATAGCTTGAGTGGTTGGTATCATAGTTGTTCTCTCATTAACTTGGGCTCAATTCCAAGGGACACATTTGGCCCATTGTGATAAGAATCAAAGAAAAGGCAACCCCTAGTATAGAGCTATGTCATGGGGTTCTTGATATGTCAGATATTGTTAAGCCATAAATTACTTGTTAGGTGCTAACTTGTCAGCTACTAGCATTACCCTAGGGTTTATAATGGTAACCTATAACTTTGAATCTGACCCTTTCCTAGTTAATCATGAAGAGTTACTGATTCCCCTATATCTTAAAAAAAAGGAAAATAAAAAAGAAAATAAAAAATAACAAGAAGATCTAGAGATGAAACAACTCACTTTTGTGCAATTAGAGGTTCGAACACTCCCCAATCTTAGGGTTTTTGGACCTTTCATTCATGGCTGCAACTATGGGGGAAGGGCGAAGGCTCCCTCCTACAACATCACAATCTTTGGAGATGGCTCTCTCGATTAACACCATCCACACAATTTGAGAGTATCCACCTCCATTCCACCCAAAGGATATTCTTGCTACAATCGGGAAGATGCAACACCATGAAACCCTATGTCATGGAGTTTTTCTCTTGGTATTTTCCCGCTGAAATTAACAGTCAATACCAAGTATATGGGAGAGATTTCATCCCGGGGAAGTGACGTCAGGGAGATAAAGAATACCATCCCGGGGAAGTGATGTCAAGGAGATAAAGAATACCATCCTGGGGAATCCAGTACCGGGGAAGTGATCCTAGGGAACACAATACCATGGGGAAGTAATACTGGTATGGGGAAACATAATGCTTGGGGGGAGGCAAATAGAAAGGCCCTCGGTTTAATGCACCTCTAGTCCATAGACCCCAGCCTGTTGGTCCTCGGAATATAGTCTAACGTGGAGAGGATGTATGATGATTTGATGGTGGAACTCCAATCTACTGAAACCATGCCACCAGGTTGTCATGCCATTGGGCCACCAAACCTTCAGAAAATTTTAATTCGATAGCTAAATCACATAATACACACTAATGAAATTACCCAATACTAATAGACATGGCCTGATATGACGTGTGTGCCATGTGGGCCCCCAATGTGGCAGTGGCATGTCACCATGTGAGCGAAGCATGGCCACATTGGTGTCACGTTGATTCCACTTTATGACATCGATTCATTAATGGGCTAAAAATATGAGGGGCGTAACTTTCTACCCAATATTTAGATGGACTTAAAATTTATGTTACTGGAAATCTCTCAACAAGCTAAACAAGATGGTGGCATTAGTTTTAGAATTTGAATATTTTGAGGAAAAGAGGTTGTTGTAACCCCATCTTCATAGCATACCTTGGAGATTGGGTTAGAAAAGAGTAGCACTTTCATAGCCTGATATGGTTTAAGTGGTGGGAGGTGTTACATAGTGGTATTAGAGACCATGTTCAACACTAGATTTGTGAGGGATCACAAACACATAGTAGAATATACTTTTATACGGATAAGTAAATTAATATACCATATTAATGTTGGTTTAAACCAGTGGTTGATGTGATTGCTAACGTAGATGGAATTCTTATTTGTATTTTTTTTTTAAATATTTAGCTAAAGGATTTTCGTTGTGTGAACAACTTCATGTTAGCATGCTTGGTGTTGGCATAAGAAGGCTATGATTAATATTTTTATTTTTTATTTAGCTTATAGATTTGTGTGTGGCAGCACATAAGAAGACATAATTTACAACAAAAAATAGAGGAATGAATAACAAAATGATATAATACAACATGGGCAGAACACTTCTTAAGCAGGAAGAAGATTCAGTTAGAAAGAGGTTAGAAGAAAATTCCCTTGATTGGATGGATACCCTCATAAGCTTGATAGTTGAATTGAGGAGCTATAAGGTTGACAATGAAAATATTTTTAGAGCTCAAGAAAGACAAGCAGAGGTGAATGCGTTGATAGTCCAAAGCTTATCAGATCAACAAAGACGAAGGAAACATGAACCTAGTGCTAGTTGTCTGGACATGCATTAATCTAATACAATCCCATTTGAAATATAAAAACATGGATTGGAAACCAATAAGGAAGAAGATAGCAAGTCAAATAAGAGGCACATGCATGCAAGTGAAGACACAGTGAGAGGGGGGACTCCAATCATCATTCCTGAAAGAGAAACAAATAGCCATGACAAACTATCTAGTGCTACAAAGAAGTTAGGAACACACCACCAAAAAAGGAAGAGTGAGATAAGCATAATGCTGGAAACATTCAAGAAAGAAAAGCCCCTAACCTTTGATGGAGAGGCTAAAAAGAGTGAAGGTACAAAAACTTTGATTTTGGGCTTAAAGAAATACTTCAGAGTTCATGTCTATTTTGAGAATATGAAGGCTAAAGTAGCTATTTTTAAATTGAAAGGAAAATATGACATATGGTGGAAACATCTAAGAAATTTCAAAGGAATCAGAGAAAAGGAACTAAATTGGAAAATATTTGAGAAATATTTCTTGGAAAAGTACCTATTTGAGAGGTACTATGATAGTAAAATAAAGGAGTTTCATGAGCATTCGCTAGGATGGCTCACCTTGGATGCCTACACCAACATATTTTTAGAACTACTAAAGTATGTGCCTTACATCAAGGATGAGAAGGTGAAGATTTAGAGATACCTCAACGGTTTATCATAGTCCTACCAAGACATAATTGAATTTCATAAACCAAATACATTGGAGGACATTATTAGGAAGACCAAGTATTTCTATGATTAGATTAAGCACAAGGTTGAATTTTGAACATATTTGAAGAAGAAAGACAAACCCGAATTTAAAGGGAAATGACCAAAATCCTTAGGGGACAAGGATACAAGAAAAAATGTCAAGTTCAATACACTTGCTTAAAGTGAGTTCCAACAAAGCTTCCTTGCTGCCAATAGAGATTGACCTATTAAATTAGCAAGGGAAGAGGCATATTGTTAGGCTAGGAAGGTAACTCCCAATGTGTGCATTCCTTTAAGGTGAATATCATTATATATAAGTATAATGGTGACCTTTGGGATTCCAATTCTAAGGTCTTTTCCTATTCTAAGAGATCAAATTTCTCTATTTATATATTTACATATTTTTTCCTAGTATATTTATATTTACATATTTACATATTTTCTCTATTTATATATTTACATATTTCTAATTATACTTTTGTGTTGAAGCACATGTCAAGGAAAAAGAATAAAGTCATCGATGGATTGATTAGAAGAAATTTGATGTCAAATACAATAAATGAAGCACTTGTTGCATTTAAATAAGCAAGGAGTTATATGCATAGGAGAAACATTTTACATAGATTGTGGAGCAATTTAATTGCATGACATAAGTACAAAGTTGGATTACATGCTTGAAGGAGGATACTTGTTCATAAGTAAGAGGTTATGTATTCTTAAATGTTCACTCCACAAGAATTTGATAAAGGAGTTACACATTGATGAATTAATATGATGTCAATTTAGGAGAGATAGGGCCTTAAATATTACTTAAATAAGATATTATTGGCCCATCTTGAGGGAGGAAGTTGGCATGTATGTTGAGAGATGTTAATTTTGCTAGGTTCCTAACATAGTGAGAGAGAGAGAGAATATATAGCTTTGCATAATACATTTATTTGCCATATTTACCATGGGAGGGTATACAATGTATTGTGTCGTAGGATATTTGAGGACACAAAGAAGCTTAGTGTTTGTGGTGGTTGATCACTATTATGAGATGTCACATTTTATTCCTTGTTTAAAGACTAGTGATGCAACTTACCATGAAGAGGTTTTCACGGTGGTTATGAGGATACTTAGGTTGTTAAAGAAAATTACTTCAAATGGTCCAATACAAAGTTCCTTAGCTATTTTTTGAAGACATTGTGGTAGAAGTTGGTAACATATTTTTAGTATAATTAAAGACACCATCTAGATAAAATGTTAATAGAAGTTGTGAAAAGAAATTCGGGAAATCTTTCAAGATGTTTGCAAAGTAAATGACCATAATAATAAGGCAATATCTTTAAAAGCACACTAGAGTTTTCCTATAATAACACATTGGATAGCTCAACATAGTTATTTCCATTTTGGATTCTTTATGGATGCACTTTGAAGGGTGTTATAGACAATTGAGTTGCCTACTGGAAGTATAGAAGTGATAATGCAATGGCACTTGTTGAATTGATGAAAAAGCTCCATGCATGTTTAGGAGATTTTACCAAGTTGAATGTGAGGAAGATTGACTTACGTAAATTAAAGAGTAACTTTGAGGGTGATGGATATGAAGTATAATTGCTAGATGACTTGGATATATGACCACTATCTAGTATCAATCTCATAGAAAGTTGATGAACCTAAAAATATTGAGCCATATGGATGGAGCAAATGATTAAGAAAGAGCAACAAAAAATGGATAAAGTTTTGGAAGATAAGGTATTCAAGACACAAGATGTAAAATACAAGTAATCTTTGGTGGAGTGGATAAATAAACTAGATGCTCAAATTACATGGAAAGTAGAAGAAACATTACATATTCATAAAGGGGAAGCTATTATGGAACATGCAAATGATGAAGTGCACATAAAAGTGAAATACTTTCTTTGAGGTTAATTTAATGATTGATGGAGTGACTGTATTGAAGGGAAGACATGTTTGAAGAAATGAGGTAAATATTGTCACACATAAGAAATGTGACACACATATTATTGTGCCCATAGGAAGCCGTTTAACTATGTTCATAGAGGTATTTGAAAAGCGTGCACAAGAAACCAAAGGGTTGTAAACATGGGAAGCAAGTTGAGTTTAAGAAAATGGGAAGAGAATCCACTGCAAAGAAGCAGTTAAGTTTGTTTGAAGCCTAAATCTGGGAATATGGAGGATAGAACAATGCAACATAAAGGTAATCAACTTGACTTCATAAAAAAGAAAGTCTTCAAGAGAGGAGGAATTCCCACAAAAGTTATCTTGAGTTGGTAAAGGTTGGTGTTGGGCTAGAAGAAAGAGGTTTTGAGGAAAAGGAAACAAAGAAAATATTTGAACCAAAGAAAGGAGAGTTATTTTTATTTATTTATTTATTTTTACAGTGGGATCAGCAATTGGGGCAGCGTCGCGACTCGCGTTACACGGGGTCGATTCTGACCGCTACCACTATAACCACTGGGAACATGCGCCCGCCCCTCTCCACACACTTCGTTTTAGTCCGGGGGGATTTGAACTCATGACCTCCTGCACGGAGCTCGCTTTACAAACGAACTTCACCGCATTTCAATTACCAACTCGCCTACCCCCGTGGGGCTAAAGAAAGGAGAGTGTTTATTAAAGAGAGAAGAGTGAAATTATAATGATTGGTTGTCTAGAGATGAAAATTACAAAGCAAGGGTATTTTTTGAAATTGAGGATCTTAAAGTGAAGGAGAAGGGTTTGAGATTGCAAAAAATGTGTGAAGCAGAAAAATTCATAGAGTGTAGTTTTACAAGGAGAAACAAAACTTAGAGAGAGGGTTGAGTGCATTGGTAAGATGGAGGTATTCCAAAATGAATGCAATTATAACAAGGAATAATTTAAGGTCAAAGTGTTTATCGAACACGATATACATGTCAGCGGCCAGATAATAATGATATGTACATTATGTTGTATCTTTATATTAAAATAACTTCTATAAGATTGATTTGTGTTCATTTCTTTTTCCTACAAATAATATGTGTTGTCATAATTTTAGTACATAAAGCTTGAAAGGGTCTATTTGCCTTCCCCACTACACTAATGTGGCACATTTGTGATAGTTGCTAACGCGTTAGGATGGGTCTTTGGACTATGAGTAGGAAGCCTCCAATTGGATCTTTTACCTTCAACTCCTTTTAACCAATAGTGTTTTGAGGGAAAACCAAGACATAAAGTGGGATGTGACATTTAAAAAAAGAAAAGTGCTACAGTAACTAGATTAAAAGTCCTCCACTTAGGCTATCAATATTGTGGAGCTATAACTCCATTAATGCAATGGGGCAATATATGTCAACCGTTGGATTTAACCAAGTACAAAATCTAATGGGTGGCATATACTGATATGCCCCAATGCATTAATGGAGCTATAGCTCCACATATATTGGTTGCCCTCCACTTAGGCCTTAGAATGTCAAGTTCACCTTGCCATTTTGAAAAATGAGAAACCACTTAGGCCTTAGAATGTCAAGTTCACCTTGCCATTTTGAAAAATGAGAAACCACTTGAGGAAGAAAACAAAGTTAATGGTGGTTGGAGATCCATAGTCCCTGATGTTGAGCCAACCACCAACCATTATTAGATGTGGACCCTCCTCCAAGGATAACAATGACCTCTTGCACCTTATGTAGTAACTTAATTAATAAATACAATTATTATTATGTTTTTTTTTTAATACCTTAATAACATAACATATGGTATATAATTATTTTTTGGATAAACTATAGTATGACTACATCACTGTATAGGTACATATACTTCCAAAACCAACTTTATTTAAAAGAAAAAAAAATCACATAAAAACTACATTTAAACCACTCCTTTGCTTATAATAATTTTTCAATAAACAATTATTTCCTTCCCAAAAAACACTATACAATATTAACACTATTGCTACACAAACAAAATTTCTAATAAAAGATAATGAATGATAATCTATACAATATTAACATTGTATCCACACAAACCAAGCAAATACACAATGAATAGAAACGAAAATATAACTAAATTATTATGAATAAAAATAAATAAAAATAAATTATATTTAAAATTAAATTTGTGTTAAATCGTACATACAAATCAAATATTTAATATTTGTTGCCTGCATCACATTGCAAACTCTCTTACCCATGTGAACCCGCATCCACCTTTTTCAGTTGGTATGTGAAAATAAAAGCACCCAAATTTTCTTCTATCTCAAGCATTTGACAAAAGCAATCTTGAAAGGTACTTTTACATATAAATCAACGACATTTCTACCCCATTTATCATTCTGATATCATAAAAATATGATTCTGTCTGGAGAGTAAAGTTTGGAAACCAGGTTGGTCTCCATCGGATATGATTCTGTCTGTAGTAAAGCTTTTTGAAACCACCTTGGTCTCCATCAAATAAATGCATTTGTCTCTTTGCATCTTGACATATATATATTTTTTTCATACAATGAATGGTGAGATCCAGTTTGTTTGTGACAGCTGAGAAAAGACAAACACGTCGTGGCATATTGTTCGTTGAATAAGATAACCACTTACCTCCGTTTCAACTCTAATGGATGTCTACATGTCCATTTTCTCTTTTCAACTTTGGCTTCTTTTTGGTATCTTTTGGGTATTGGGTTTTAATATTTAATTTGGAATTTAATGTTGGATATTGGATAAATTATTTTTATGGGTATGTTTAGCATCATGAATTAATTGTTTTTTATGATTTGTTGATTTGGTGTGATCGTAATCGTGATTCTCAACAAGTGATATCAAAACATAGATCAAGAATTCGATACACACCTTACTTGTATTTAACTCTACTTGTATTTAAGAGAAAATTGTTAAACATTAGATAAATCAACACTGAAGATTTCAGTGTAACTAAGTGTAACTGTGATTCCCAACATTTAAAAGTAGTGTTTCATAATAGCTTCCTTTTGAGTATTGGGTCTTAATATTTAATCTGGAATTTAAGAGTAATATTTCATCAGTATCAGAATCTGCATCAGATGAACCACCGGGATTAGCAATTGGTATTTCATAATCATCATTATTAGACAGGATTTCATTCACTGGCCACCATTCCATTCAAAGCAAAAGCCCTAGTTTCAATAATTTATTTACATGCTTATCAGGACATGGCCACCAAATGCACCTGCAACAGGAAATGGATTGTCCAGAAACAGAACTGAATCATCCAGAGGGATAGACATGGCTAAAATTAGAAAGGTAATATCATTGTAATAAAGTGTTTATGATTTTTTAATGCTGGAAGAAATCCATCACCATACACCATACAGGTCGGTCCATTAATCAAATGACTTCAACCCAAAAAAATGTCCATTACCATAGAGGTCGGTCCATTAATCATTTATTCATTTTGACTTTAGTGAGGAGGGTTGGTCCATGCATGTAGTATGTTCTCTAGAAAATATTAATTTACTGCTTACCAAACTTTAAAGCAAACTTTATTAATCAACTGTGACGTTGATAATGTACATTCATATTATCCTCAAGTATTCACAAATTTCTGGACTCCAGCGACAGGCACATTTCAACGTCAAGCCTCCTTTCACGGGTTCTGTTCACAAAAAGAAAACCAGGGAAAAGTTAATCATCTCCAGGGATTTAAAAATACAGGAAAATTCAATGAAAAGAGAAATAGTGCCCTGACCTTAGTTTATGCACCCACAAGCCACATTGGTCATCTTTTTCATGTTGTCAAGAGAACAAAAATTATATTTTATGGCAGGTTAAAAGTGTGGCATGATCTTCTTGACTCGGATGGGCATTCTTTTCTTCATGTGGACTGTTGGAAAACTCACAATGGAATCACCCTCTGCCTCCCAACTGCATAAACCATTAAGCTAAAGGTGTTAATAAACTGCATAAAATGTATTGAAAAGTGGTTTGAATCTGTTGATGAGAAAAGAGACAAATGGAATAATACTGGGCCCAGAGGAGGTTTTAACATGGAACAAATAAATTATAATCCAATGTAGTAAGAGCACTGTAGTATGAGCATGTTGGGGCCACAATACATTAATACTGGAAACCCAGTCACAGACAGAGCTGTGAATGTGTGCATATAATTCAAGGGCCCTACTTTGTCCGTAACTTTAACAACTAATTTCTTAATCAACACAAAGCATATGCATATATTCTCTTCTTTCATGTAGATAATGAAAAGCACTTAGTTACAGATTTTTATATATATACAATTCTGACTACATTCAAGGTCATGAGTATGTCTATAATGTCCCTCTCTTGTTGCAAGGTGGAGTAATTTAGGCTAACCTGTATCGGGTCACAAGCTGATGCAAGAAAATGGAAGCTTCTAGCCTTGACATGTCCATGCCTGGGCAGAGTCTCTGGCCACCTCCAAATGGAATAAAACTGCAGCCAGTAGGATCCTTTTCCTAATCATAAAATAGTAACAAGAAGGATATATCAATTTATGATCTCCTTCGATTCAACTCTTGTAAAATCACTGAAAATTTCTATGTTGAAAATTAAAAGTTGTGCAATCACTTAATTGAATAAGAAAGAAAAATACAGAGGAAATAACACTGACTTGCCATCGCCAAGGATCAAATTTGTATGGAGTTTCATAGTACTCATCGTCTAGGTGAATGGACCTGAAGTATGTGAAGAAACACCATCCCTTGGGAATCAAATGCCCTAATGACAAATCACCAGCATATGAATATTCATTACAACCCTGAATTCATGAGGTCATATATATTAAAAATTAACTATATTATACCTTTAATCTCCACGTCTTGCAATGCCTTGCGCATGACACCAGTTATGATATTCCCCAATCGTAAAGTCTCAGTTATAACCTAATAATTAAGTACAAACGACGAGCTTTCCACTTAGATTTTAACATATATCTTGTACAAACCATGAGCTTTCCACTTAGATTTTAACATATATCTTGATGCTTATAGGGTATATTACTTTATCACAAGCCCACTCACATTCTGAGTAAAGGGTAAGGACGTGTAATCATTCCAAGTTAGTGGCTCTTTCTTTTGTTCCTTCGATTTCTTTAACTTCATGTTTTCTTCCTGAGACCCAATAAGGAAAATAGAAAATGCATAAGTGGGAGGAAAGTAGAATTAGAGCAACTATGAAGTGGAACAAAGCCTATGGAATCAATGTATAGTCATGAGGTTGATTCCAACAGTTATCACTATAAACTTTAGATATGTAAGTTTTTTTTTCTGCAAACACAGGTGAATTGGGGAATTTGATCCACAAACTTCCTCACACATAATACTTCATTTACACAGACTTCCTGACACATAATACTTCATTTACAAAGCTTAACATATTATATGCTCCCAGGGCTTAAAGTTGTTGTTAGTATTTATAAAACATAAGGATCAAGAGGCAAGGACTGCATGGGTTAATATACCTGTAATTGTTGTAGTGCAAGAGGGTAATCTGAGAGAAATTTGACTGCAAGGCTCATTAGCATTGGCACTGAGTCTTCTCCTGGAATCATCAAATCTATCATGTTATCACATATAATATCTGTTGTGAAGTACTGCTCTGCTGTATCGTTTGTTTCCTGCAGTAGCACATCTAACACATCCTCTGGAGGACTTGGGCAATTGATGTCATAGTTGGCTTTCTTTTCTTCTATGATTCTGTGTACCACCTTGAGCATTCTTGCTTTTGCCTGCAGGAACATCATATTCTTCAGCAGAATCCAAATGTTACATCAATCTGTCTATTATGTCATTGTCTTTAACTCTAATGGTTTGTTGTATCTTTGGAATTATAAATCTCACCTGCAATGACTTGTAAAGCCTTGTTCCAGGCAGCTTGACTGGCAGTGATACCAAGCCAGAGATGAACTTTCTGAATTCTTGTTTCAGATATTCCATGTCATCCCCTGGGTTGAGACTCATCAGTGATTTCAAGAGCACATGAAAAGCGATCTGTTCAATAAAACAACACTTATGAGCGTTGGAAACTTGAAAATGTAGAGCAAATATAATGGAAGAATTATTTGCTTACATTTTTAGTTTCGTCTTGGATGTAAACCAGCTGATCATCCTTCCAGTTTTCCATAGAGCTCAGAATGTACCTTTCTATGTCCACAGTTATCTGTCGTTTCAGCTGTGGAGATTTGAGAAAACCACCTATGAGGCCGTGCAACTTCTTCTGCAAGTTCCCACCCAGCATAAGTATTGAAGACTTCCCCATAAGCTCGTTGAGTGATTTGGGATAATTGGGAACAAATATCCTGCCATCGTTTTGCAGAACCACCTTGCTCACTTCTGGGTCCGTTGATACGATTGTGGGGCTCCCTAGGAGGTGTGATTTGAATACCTTTCCATATCTGATCACATCATAAACCAACATTTGGCCTAAAAAAATGGTAATTTTGAAATTTTTATAATTTCAAATAATTTGTGGCGATGAGTTCAAATTACGAATTTTTAAACTTGGAAGTTTGAATTTTGTAATTTGTAAAATTCAAGCTTTCCAGAAAATTTTCAAAATGGTGACTTTATTCATACTTTTATTTGAAATATCGATTTTATCGAATTTTATATCTTAAATAATAGTTTATCAATTTGAATAAAGCATATGCCATAAACTACAAAAAAAAAACATTAACAGGAAGTATGAACTTGAAATCCCACCCCCCTGAGCAAAGCAACGTGTCCTCTCATTTACAATTAAATTTTGTGTATCATATGTCAGGATTTGCAATCTGAAAGCTGGTCACGCATAAAGGGATTTTGCAATCTATAAGTTTGTCACGTGTAAAGGTGACCCAGAGAAACAAACAAAAGCAATAAGTAACCCAAAAGTCCAGCTATTCTGACAGCCAACTTGTCCTTAGAAGACTTCTGTAAGGGATTGCAGAGACAGAAGGTTGTATAATCCTCTATCTCAAATTTCTTATCACAGAAAGATCAGTATTCCTTGGCCACACGTGCATAAGATTCTGATAGATTGCACGGAAAACAAATAACCATGACATGCATTTTGTGATTTTCAATGATGGAGCAAATGAGTGGGATGATGACTGACAGAAAGGCACACAGAGCTGAAGATGGAACCATCGTGGATGGAATCCCAGGTGGTCTACAGCCGGGTCTTCAACAAAAGCCCCAAAACAAGTAATTACTATTTGCAAGCTGCTGCCATTGCTCACTGTCACGACAGCTTGGTAGGCAAAGTGAACTACATTGAAATCAGACCCTAACTGTTTTGTCATATTATACTTTATAACAGCTTAATTTAAATCAATTTGGCTTTTGACCTGTTGAACATGTCTAAACTACTTACATAACTACCCATTCCCACCACTAAAAGTGATTGAACTCTTAAATAAAGAATAATACTCAATTTTGAGATTTCTGAAAGCATCAGTCCAGGCCAATTATTGAATCTATATTAAACCCACAGACATTCTAAATTTGTCCCTAGCATACAGGGAATGATTGGCCGTCTTTGCTCTCAAGCTCTTAAGTTCTAAGCCATGACTCTGAGTTGAAATCTAGTATATTGGCTCTGTATGTTCTGTGCAGAGGTTAATTGGGTGGGAAGGCCAGCTTCTGGTTGTGGCTTCAGCTTAGGTGGTGCCATCACTGTTCAAAGTATATAATTTAACAAACACTCGAAAAACATGAATATTTGATAGAAGATTATAAAGGCTCAAGGTGGATGATCCAGTTTTAAACTATAGGGATAATGTTAGCATTGGATTAGAGGTATGCTGGTCAGGTTGATAAATTCTCTATTAGAGCTTATTGAGGGTATTACACATGTTAAAACAATATAATCCTTAAATGATGATGATGGGTTGACAACAACATTCCATTACAAACCATTTGATCTAGAAGGTTGAACACAACACACATAACAACACACATAACAACAATATACTTGATGATTTGACAAAAATGTTAGACCAAAAGGTTATCTTAGATTTTTACACTACATTGCTCAGTATGAGTCTGGCTCTAATGAATATATTCATAAGATTTACAAAAAAAAAGCAAGTTACTTATCATAAATATTAAGCATCATGCACTAAGTCAAAAGCAAGTTGATAGTTACTTATCATAAATAATAAATATTCAATATCATGTACTGAGTCAATGATTTCCTTAGTACTTTTATATCTTAACTCTCTAATCAATATATTCATAACATCAAAGAAAAGAGAAATTAAATAGTTACTTATCATAAATATTAAGTACCATATACTGAGTCATTGATTCTCTGAGTACTTTCATATCTTAACTCTCTAATCAATATATTCACAGGATAGAAAAAAAGAGAAAATAAGTAACTGGTTATCATAAATATTAAGCACACAATAATTAGCTTAATACTTTTCTATCTTATCAGTTTAACTAATAGATATTAGCTCACTTCATGGTGTTTGATATTTACAATAACTTATAGACAATTAGATGTGTTCTTGCCTGGAAAAACTATGGGCAAGTGGAGTGGTGTATGACTGGTGAAGTAGTATGTTGACTCTGGAGTACGTCTCTTTGTAATTTTTGTCAATTGTAAAGTTTATCTGACAATTATTTTGAGAATCGGGTTATTTTGAAGGTGGTTATATGTAAAAATGGTTTCATAATTCTCAGGAGATTGTCTGCATAGGGCTCAGCACTCTTGAAATCCTAATGATTTACACATTTAAAAAAAGTTTCAGCAGAAATTCTCATTCTTTTTTTAATAAGAGGTTTCATTCCAGAGCCTGGTCCAACAATAGTAACAGAAAGGAAAATATATCAAACACCAACAAAACGATCAAGAGGACTCATGGAACTCACAAAGCGTATAACGAAAGCTAGTGAACAAGGCATGCAAGTTCTGCATGACGCACTTTCAGTTCGAAACCATGGACATTTCATTATCTATTCTTCTATATATATATCCACCTAGATAGATTCGAAGTAGAAAACCTGAAATTTTCAAATTGGGTATCATCAAGCTAAAGATGGGTTAATAGTAACCTGCACATAAATATGATGGGTTAACTAAACCCATTGCAGAACTATAACTCTCTTTCACACCCATTTAACCAGAGTATTCTCTATAAAATCACCAGGAAGTTGGATCGGTTCTAACCAAAACGTTCTTATCCACTCTGAAAACTTGTTACTTTTCAAATTTTTTGATAAGTTGAGATCCACAAAACAAGATTCATGGAAAACGTTCACTAGACAACATTCATTGAGAAGTTTCAGGCATGCATGTCTCAACTCTAAGGTCAAAACTTATCTATGGAATTGAAAAATATATTCTCTAGATCTATCTATATGACTGGTTTGTGTTTGAGATAGAGAGACATGCATAATAACCTTTCACATAATGGGACAACTAAGCCAATTGGGTGGATTTCCCATTACTATTCTCTATAATAGTACTTTTCAATGAAAAGAGAGGAGCCCTACAAGCAGACATTTGTGTCCTTCAATAAACAGATCTCATGATATAGATATTGCTCAACAGAAGAAAAAAAAAGGAGCATGATTAACATACAATTGACGGCGTTTGTCCATGAAGCTTTCAGGGCGTGATGAATGGCCACAGGAAATGAACTCCAAGGTTTCTCCTATGAAAGGCCATCCCAAGCTCCCCAGGGGAAGCCCAGCCCTGTGTCTCCAGTATTTGCCACCTCTACTCCATACCAATATCATGGAAACAATACCAACCATGATGATGGGCATCCATGATATAGCAGCTGAAAGATCATGATTAAAATTTAAGGTATTGAAGTTCAAGAACTTCCACAACTCCATCTTATTATGTCCTGGTTTATAATCTAGCTTCCCAACTCTGTTTCTATCCACAGTTGAGACTGATTATAATATATTAGCAGCTTCTGCTACTTTTATCTAGTTCTTCCTGTCACCTCTTTATAAGACCCTTTTGCCAATCTCCCTTGTCTCACTTAGTGTGCTAAAAGCCTGGAAATCCTCTGACATAGCCGAAATAATCTGAGCAAGAGGGTGTACGAACAGAAGAAGAATTACTAAGTGGTAAGGAACTCAATAGGAAGATATTCAGAAACATTTATTGACTTCGTCTGCTCATTATGAGCATGGAGATTTAGCAGCGCAAGAAGGCTAAATCATGGGTGCAGTTACAAATGTTTTTAATGCTTCCAACGACTCCCATTGGTGGAGGGACCATTTCCTAGTATTTTATTTATGGTGGCGAGATGAAGAGTTTGATAAATCAAGCCAATGGCCACAAGGTTAAATAATACACATGGCCTAAAATAATGGGTGAATGATTTGTTAATATTCGTTTAATTCATTTTCCAATCCATTGAAATTACAAATTTACAGTTTTACTTTGGTTAAAATTTAGTAAAATATTTTTTGGTCAAATTATTATTTTTTTTGTTATTGGAAGGGGGACTATTATTTTTTATTTTTTAGTTATACAATAATTAATGTGGTTGGGCAGTATATCCTTATTGTTAGATTTAAACGAATTTAAAAAAAATCGTGAGATTTTTTTATTATGAAAAATTTACAACTTAAATTTGTAATTTCAACCAACTTTTATAAAATTATAAGTAAATTTTGACCAAAAAAATATGTCTAATAAAACTTGAAAACATATAACACATAGAATAGAACTATTCTTAATATAAATTCTCACATTATAATCAAATTTAACTAGAAAATATACCTCGAAAACATATAACAAATAGACTACAACTATTTAAAAAAATATTATTTACCAAATAGGAATGACTCTTATTGGTGGAAGGGCCAAGGGCATTTATAATTGGAGTTGTCTTTAGTGCTGACTTTTTGGAGTTTAAGTGTTTGAAAAAAATTTGAGGCGAAATCTTGATTTATGTTATTTAAACTAGTTTTTTTGACTTTATATATGGATTCGACACTCTAAAACACCCCTATTACTTTTCGATTGTGCAAGGTTACCCATCAAACTTTTGTTTTCAATAAATTCCTGCTGAATTTTAAAAAAATTAGATAGGAAAAATCTACCAGAAAAACTTTCAAAAAGTCATTCATTTATAATTTTTAATGTATGATGACCAAATTGATATATCAAACCAATATTATATAAAAAAACATTCAAAAAGTCATTTATTTATAATTTTTAATGTATGATAACAAGATTAATATATCAAACCAAAATTATATAATAAACATAAAAAAAAACAAAAATAATAAATAAATAATAAATAATATGTCAATATCCTGCAATAAATTCATAGTCCAATCCATTGACAAATTCTGGTCATCCACCATCAAATTCTTAATATATATTCAACATTGAAAAATAATATTGACTAAATTCAGATACACATTTCTTTCCTGCGTGCAATAGGTCCTATTGTTTTTACACAGGTGCACATTTCCAAAATTCTTCCACTTCCAAATTCAATAAACCAATCTATAAATTCTGATTATGAATTTATTAATCAAATAATAAATTCTGATCATGGCTTTTACATTTGTTAAAAGAACCTAAAAATTTGACTCAATCCCAATACACATTAATTCCAATTGTTTATACATAGAGATGCAGGTGGCAATCTTATGATATTCCAAAATTCATCTCACCTGCCAAACCCAAAAACCCAATCTATTTTTATATCAGACAAGAGCTAAAAGCAAACAATGTACAGAATGCCTAAAAAATTGAGTCAATCCCAATACACATTAATCCCTATTGTTTGTACATAAAGATGCAGGTTGCAATTTTTGATATTCCAAAATTCATCTCACCTGCCCAAACCAAAAAACCAATCTATTTTTATATCAGACAAGAGCTAAAAGCAAACAATGTACAGAATGCCTAAAAATTTGACTCAATCCCAATACACATTAATCCCAATTGTTTGTACATAAAGATGCAGGTTGCAATCTTATGATATTCCAAAATTCATCTCACCTGCCAAACCCAAAAAACCAATCTGTTTTTATATCAGACAAAAGCTAAAAGCAAACAATGTACATAATGCCATTTTAGGGCTCTTCCTGCAGGCTACCTTTTTCATATTTAATTCATACCCATACATATATTAAGGTCAAATATTAAATCTACACGTTAGTTTGCATGCTTTCTTAGAAATTCTAGTAAATGATTGTCACAGTGTTTCTGTTGTAGGATATGATTGGTGGTTGCTTTGAATCAGTGTCCTTTTTCCATGTGAGTTGTGTTCAGGACTGGTCTGTAATTTAGAGAAATGACTAATATCCCCTGTTCCTCCTTCCAACCTTCAGGCTTCCACATGCGTGCGTGATACTGGCACATTCCCCTGCAACCACCGTGGTCCTACTCAGATCTGTTGGCCTGTGATCCCATTCTCACCTGCCTGTGTAAAAGTTAATGGATGGGCCCATGAGAAAACGCCATGAGACAAGTACAATACTAATTCTATATAAAGGCCAACGTTTTATTTCAAAAGGAAGGATTTATGTTATGATTGGGTGCTCAATGCTTTATCCTTGTCATGATTTATGAGACTTCAACAATGAGAACTTTTTTTTCTGTATCCCCTGTTCCTTCCTCTGACAATCAAATTTTATAATATCTCTTCACCCAGAGTTGTACTCCTAATAAGACATCTGAACTTTATTGTATAATCTAGGAGTATCTGTGTGCTATAAATATAGTGCAGGATGTCTGTTTTTATTTGCAGAGTCTTATCATAGCTGACATGAGTATAAAGATACAAGTCTTTTCTCAGACTTTAAAATTCTATCCGGCCAAAAATTCTTTTACCAAACACATTTATGTCATTATATTACCTTGTGCAAAACATTAAAGTGCTTCTTAAATGAAAAAAATAAAATTATATTTTTATAATATATAATGTTTATTAAAGTATCAAGTCAATTTATTTCCACTGTTAATACATATATAAAGCATAAAGCTGATTTCATATATATAAATATAATTTTTTAGTTTTTATAAAAAAATTTATTGGGTATTTTCTAGTTCAGTGTGCAACAGATGTTGTAATGTCTTGTTTTGTTATGTTAAACATTTTGATTAGGTAAAATTACATAAAAATAAAAAATAAAATTCTTAAACTAAATTTATTTTTCATTTATTTCTAATAATGAGATTTAGTAGAGCATGTGAGATGTTGCAATGTGTTCTGCCATGCTAAACATTTTGAGTAGGTAAAATTACATAAAAATAAAAATAAAATTCTTAAACTAAATTTATTTTCATTTATTTCTAATAATGAGATTTCGTAGGGCATGTGACATGTTGCAATGTGTTCTGTCATGTTAAACATTTTGACTAGGTAAAATTACATAAAAATAAAAATAAAATTCTTAAACTATGTTTACTTTCATTTATTTGTAATAATGAGATTTTGTAGGGCATCTAAGATGTCGCAATGTGTTGTCATGTTAAACATTTTGACTAGGTAAAATTACATAAAAATAAAAAAAAAATTCTTAAACTAAATTTATTTTCATTTATTTCTAGTAATGAGATTTAGTAGGGCATGTGAGATGTTGCAATGTCATGTGTCATTATGTTAGACATTTTGACCAAATAAAAATAAAAATTCTAAAACTAAATTTATTATAATTTATTTGTAATATGAGATTTAGTGTTTATTAAACATTTTCTTGAATTGAATTTGTTTTTTATAACTTTTTCCATTGTTTAAATTTATTTGTAATATGGGATTTAGTTCCAATCAAAATTTAATTTTATAAAATTAAAATTGTAATAGGAGAATTTAAAATAAAATATATATATATTTTTATATAGTTTTTCAAATTAACTTTTATTTAAATTTATAGATATATTTTAATGAGAAGAAAATGTTTGACCCTATGGTACAAGTAGTTGTAATACTCTACGTTTCAAGTGAACCCTTCACCCACCACCAAGGACATGAAGCCAAAAGTAGGACTTTTCAACTACTTGTAATACAATTTCTTGAGAAACATTTTCTTCTCATTATGAATTACAACTGCAGAAATGTGCATTCAAAGATATATTTTAATTTAAAACTAGCCTAGATGCATTTTAACTTTGGATCTACCAAGCTCCGAGAAGGATCAAATCTGTTTTCACTCTAAAAGAAGCTTACATCTCAAGATTTGATCCTTCTCGACCCTTGGTAGATCCAGAGTTAAAATGGATGGGAGTTTTCTAGAAGGATCAAATCTGTTTTCACTCTAAAAGAAGTTTGCATATCAAGATATTTGATCCTTCTGGACCCTTGGTAGTTTCAGAGTTAAAATGGATCGGAGTTGTCGAGAAGGATCAACACTGTTTTCACTCTAAAAGAAGTTTGCATCTCAAGATATTTGATCCTTCTCAACCCTTGGCAGATCCAGAGTTAAAATGGATCGGAGTTGTCAAGAAGGATCAAATCTGTTTTCACTCTAAAAGAAGTTTGCATCTCAAAATATTTGATCCTTCTCGACCCTTGGCAGATCTAGAGTTAAAATGGATCGAAGTTGTCTATTGAGGCAAAGGAATTTCCGAGACGACCAAAAGAGGCCGCAAATAAATAAATAAAAATCATGCAGTAGAAGTGTTTGAATCATGTTTTTGATGGTGGAAATGGATTCAACACCATCAAAAACCTTTAGGGCACCCAAAATATTGAAGCTTGATAGCTATAACCTGGATTTACAAAAATCACTGCCAGATTTTCCATGATTTTCAGAGAAAAAAAGCTACTACAAATGGATCTACATTGATTATAATAATTGAGTTGCTCTCTAGTCTAGTATGGAAGAGCTTTGTAATGTCATGTTCTGTCTTATCCTGTTAAACATTTTGACTCTATTTACTAATCCCCACCTAGTTTACCCAAGGGTTATCCCTAGGATTAACTAACCCCCACATGGCCCCATGTGGTTCACGAGAGTACATATAGGCTCAACCCCATGGCAGATTCCTCAAGAAAAAAAAATAAAAATAAAAGTTACTTGCTAATTTTTATATAATTATAAATTTATGAAAATTATATATATATATGATGATGATGATGATGATGGTTAACGTCCACTCAGACCAATCTTTGGTCTATCGAACCTAAAGAAAAGAATTATTTAGTTTGATTTAAAATTTTATTCCTATGCTCAAAAAGCTTGGAGAGAAGCCTCTCGAGCTCACTATAATTTTGACATCTTAAAAGGCTAGGAAGGTTAGTATTGTAACAAAGATTATAAAATTGAGCTCTAATGTGGTTGTACTCGGGGCACTCTAAAAGGAAGTGATTTTCATCCTCGATGTTCATATTCTCATGAAGATGGCAGATCCTTTCCATCCATGGTGTTTTAGGAACTGTCCAACGACCTGTTTCACTATGGAGCTCATGAGAGTTTGTTCTAATATTGGCTATATTAATTTTCTTCTTTGAGCTAGTTAAAACAGAGAGATACTTTTGATCTTCTAGGGTGGGGTTGATGACCTCCTTATAATATCTTAATTTTCTTTTAGCTGCTAAATCTTTCTCATACCACATTTTTTCTTTGAACTTAGAAGTAACAATTTTTTTAAATGTTATTAATGTTTTTCAATGCAACATTCTTGTCGATCTCCCGATGGTTTAACCAGGCCCTGGTGTCTTTATACCAACCTCGTTTAAGCCTTAGGTGGTTTTGGCTGGAATTTAAAGCTATCTTAGGAAGTCTATGGACTCCTATGCTATTGAGCTTGTGCTTGTACAACAGAAGCCTAGTCATAGCTAGGCTCTCGATAGGGGAAAGACCCACTTCTATAAGGAGAATAGGATAGGGTGTATTGCTTTTAATTTTAAGGTTATAAGTTATAAAACACTTCTGGATTTGCTCAATCTTTCTCCAAGATTCTCTAGAGATGCTGCAACCCCAAACCTCACATCCATATAAGATAACAGGAGTGACTAAAGTTTCAAAGAGGAACTTCTTTCTATCCCACATTACAAGGTTTGTCATTTTACAATTATTTTCAAGACCAAAATAAGCTTTCCACCCCCCATTTATCCTTTTCTGAATGCTATAGTTCCAGTTGAGCTTGTGATGAATATCAATTCCTAGGTACTTGTAAGAAGACACTTCCTCCAAGTTACTATTGTCATACATAAAATTAGCGCAAGTGTCCTTCTTGGAATTGATAATCATAACTTTTGTTTTGTCAGTGTTAATAGACATACCCATGGTAGAGCAGAAATCCTTAAGAATTCTAAGTTGCTTATCAAGATCAGATGGGCACCTTGCGAGAAGAACAATATCATCAGCATAGAGAAGAAGGATGATGACTATCCCAGCTAAGATCGTGCCAGCACATCCTGCTTCCTCTAAACAACCTTCTAGCTTGTCGATGTAAATGCCAAATAGGGTAGGGGAGAGGGGGCAACCTTGTTTAACTCCGATATTACACTTAATATATTTCGACCACCCCTCATTTCTCTTTAGCTTGGCAATTACATTCTCATATAACCTTATAGCGGCCGCTCTTAGCTCGAAAGGAACATTTAGCTCTTCTAATCTATTCCATAGGTTGTTTCTAGGAACCGTATCGAAAGCCTTTCTAAAGTCCACAAAGCAACAGAAGAGATTGGATTTATCATTGCGGCATTCCTCCACAATGATCCGAAGCGTAATGAGGTGGTCCATTGTTGAGTGCTGCCTTCTCAAACCCGCTTGGCCTTTAACCCGCTTACCTTCACTTTCAAGCCAAATGCTCAACTTCTTTTCCAAAATAATACCATATAACTTGGCTAAGAGAGGGCTGATCATAATTGTCTGATAATTAGAGGGGTTATTTGTATCCCCACTTTTAAAAATAGGGATAATGAGGCTCTGAGTCCAAGGTTTAGGGAACCCTTGCTTG
Organism: Pinus albicaulis; assembly: GCA_034641835.2. Classification (NCBI taxonomy): domain Eukaryota; kingdom Viridiplantae; phylum Streptophyta; class Pinopsida; order Pinales; family Pinaceae; genus Pinus; species Pinus albicaulis. The sequence goes on along the minus strand of CM076583.1, from coordinate 1,296,689,423 downwards.
ACCGTTTGGTTGAAAAGCTTGTGGATGTGGGGGATGAGGACAGGACCTCCAATTTTTAAGATTTCCAAAATTGAGTTTATCAAAATCAAAAATCAAAATCAAACATATTTTTAAAAACTTGAGTTTAAGTTGTTTAATCTCCAAAATTGGAGTGCTCATGGGTTTTTTAGGGTGTTGAATCCATTTATACATTGAAAAATGCATTCTAAACAACAAAAAATCACATTATTGCTTGAAATTGCTTTACGAGATTCCCATGAAAAGATCTATTTTGTATATAAGTTAAACTATATATGTATATAGTCTAACTAATAGATGAAATGGTTTTCTGGGTTCAAAATACAATTTTTTTAAAATTTTTTTTTTTTTTAATTATTATTATTATTTTTTAAAATTGTGTGGGACCACGCTATTTTCTATTTATAATTGAAGGACAGGCTACAACATATAAAATTCAGGTTGTGACCTCAACCTGTCCGCAGGAAACCAGGTCTGTTGGCCACCTGAAAGCATGAAAAGCATACCAAAATTGAAATTGTTTCATCCGTCTGTAAGTCTCATTAGCTAGTGCAGATTGATTCAACATACATATGACATAAAGACAGTTCATATAAAACTAAAAAGTGCATCAAAAAACACTATTAGGAAAACAACTATCCATCTGAAGAGGAGACTGGAGCTGGGTCTTTCACAGTAGACCCAGGCATATCTACTTGCTGAAGCTGCTGAAGCAGCTTCTCCATTCTGCCTACCCGATCATCCAATCGACTAATTCGATCTGTTTCCTGGTACTGAGTTATCTTGATGTGGTGCAATTGGTTCTGAATGTCCTGCAGCAGGTCCTGAAGGCTAGGTTCCATCTCTACCGGGTCTGTCTTAGTATGGACAGGCGGGAGACTTTGAATAGCTTTGGCTACAAGACATTTAACTATCCAATATGTATGAATAGTCTGATTGAATAAGGTAAGACGACCACGGGTTCAAAATACAATTTTTAGTAAGATTGTGATTTTTAAATATTTAAAATGCACTTTTTAATGCATAAATGAATTCAACATCCTAAAGAATTCCTAAGACACTCTTTACACTAAAACAATTTAAACTCATTATTTTTTAAATCTCCATTTAAATTTTAGGAATTTGGCTTCTGTGATCCATAAAATGTGTATACAAACTTTCGGTGAAAATCACATGTATTAAAATTTTGTCTAACGGGTTTTGAACCAGCCAGTGTGGTTCATCATCAGGCAAGATGATGAACCACACTGGCTGGTTCGAAACCCGTTAGACAAAAACAAAATTTTAATACATGTGATTTTCACCGAAAGTTTGTCTCCATTTAAATGTTGAACACAATTAACTAGAAAAAAATATTAGATTAATGAGAAAAAATATTTGAAAAAAAACTATTTCATCTATTAATTAACGATGATAAATTCTAAACATTATAAATCAATTAGTTTTACATCTTAAAATTTAATACAAAGAATATAGATTTCTAAAAACTCTAGTTTAAGTTGTTTAATTTGTAGATTTTTAGTGTTTCAAAGGGTTTTTCATCATGTTGAATCCATTTATGCCTTCAAAAATGCATTTTAAATAACAAAAAATCACATTATTTCTTGAAATTGTTTTGCCAAATTCCTATGAAAAAATCTATTTTATCTATAAATTAAATTATGTCTAAACTTTATATGGAAAAGAATATACTACATACATTAATTAACCTATAAAAAATATGCATAATTATATATTTAATTAACCTATAAAAGATATGCATAATTATATATTTTTTTGGTTACGTGTTAATAACAACGTTTAAACTTTAGTCTATTTTAATATAAAATAAAATGTACTAAATATTTATTATAAAATTCTATATTTTTAATATAAATAAATTTATTTATAATTTAATAAAATTATAAAAATTTAGATAACATAATATATTTAATATGTATTATGAAACTCTAAATATGTTAAAACATTTAAAAAAATAATAGAAATAATCGTTTATTTTTATTAAAAATGAACCAAGTACAAGTAGCAATCAACCAAAAAAGAACATGTATAATTATGTCCATGTGGGGACACATTGACTATATATATAATATGATAATTTATTTTTTTATATGTTTATTTTTTCTTTTTAATGATTTGGAGTGTGATGTTATTGGTTTTATTATTTTATTAGTGACCCAGTTAATTATGGTGACCCAATTAATTGGTATTTTAAAATATTTTGGATTGTGTTTTAATTCTATATGAGAGAATCCCATATTTTTGTATTAAATCAAGACTATGGATCAATGTTAAAATTTAAACAAAATCATTATTGCTTTTATTACCCTAATTATATAAAAAAATAAAATTCATGCACAATTCTCAATTTATTAAGCTCTAAGCTCTAGAGGCTTAAACCAACATTAATTTATATGATCAAGCTCTAGAACCTCATGCTTATAACAAAGCACTTAGTTTGTCGGTCTCTGCCTATGGCACTTTTCCACATTATAAATTAAATGAACAAACCCCAAATTATCTTGCGAAAGTTTCAGACTCCATGTTCTATCGAAGGGTAAGTGCTCTGATACATTAGTCAACCTCACCCCAGAAACTCAAATCACTTGCTACATCTCGGATAGTGATGCACCTTGATAACTCAAGCCCCATTCAAAATGCTCTACCCTGATTGGATAACATTTAACTCACAAACTTTACAACATGTGACAATAGGGAGTGTTGTCTACAACAATTTACCAAAATATGAAATGAAATGATATTTTAAGGTTCATGAGACTAAAAATAGTCCATGGGACTATGAGTTTTTTATTTTTCGTTTTTTGCATTTAAGTCTTTTTCTTATTCAAATTGATGACGAGTTGGCCCAATCTACCAACAATCTCATTGCTGAAAATAAAATGCCAAGAAATTGATGCTAACATATTCCCATAACTTTCTTTGATGTCTTTGAACGCATCACATTCCAAAAAATGAAATTTTTTTCCGATTCCACTGCCCTAGACGTGCAAAATGTACACACCCGTTCTTCCCAAGCTTCTTTAGGCATTTTCCACCATCCTGTTTCACACCGAAGTTGATGCGAGTTGGTTTTTAATTGAGCAATAAGAACCTTTGCCCTCCACGGAATGTTAGCTCCAATGTACTCTTTTTGTTGGAGATCATACATAGGGTTGAATTCTTCAATGTATTACTTCTTCTTTCTACCCAAATCTTTTCCCCATACCTATTTACGGAACTTCTCCATAACAAAATAAAGTTGGATCTAACCATCTACATAGAAAATATCAAATCTAACCTTAAAATATCTAACTTTTCAACAATTCTCCTTAAATGGTGTATTATGTGTTGATGTGGTAATAATCCATCATTTCTTAAATACATCTTTATTTCAACTAGAAAATCAAATCCCCATATTTAATTGTACATTAAATTAACTTAAATTAAATTAAGGGAACCCATTCCCTTTAGTAAATGTAGTAAGACCTCCTAGGTCTTTTTGACTTGAAAAGATACTTCAGGGTTTTTTTTAATGAGTTTTGGTGTAAATTTTGTTGATAGGATGACATTGAAAGGTTGCATGCAAAAAGTGTTTATTAGTGATGTAATCATCTATAAATACCATGTTAGTTTGAAATGTTCTTGGTTTAATTATAATTGTTTATGATTAGAGAATGAGTTAATGTAGAATGGACATATGTTTAAGGGTTAAAAATTGTTTTATACTTCAAAATTTGAATTTTGTAGAAGTTGGAAAACCTTAATAACCTTGTGTTGACGGTGCTGGATCCGCCAACATTCAGGGGATCTCCCCAATATGAAGTCTCAATTAGACCTCACACTGTTTGGTGTAGGAGTCCCATCTGGAACAAAGGCCCGGTTGCATTATTCTTAAAGATATGCCTTGGATCTTGCTACCAGCGAGGGAGAGTGATTCCAATGTACTTTCACAAAGCAAGGGGGTGTGCATGTTGAGTGTTTGATTGCAATTGTGTTAATGTTCTTCAACTGAAATGGGAGGAGAAAGAGAGGTGAGCCTTTAAGAGAGAGGAAATAGTACCAATCAAGAAAAGACACCCGTAACTAAAGGATTCTCTCTAACACTCAGTGGAATAGTCCACAACAGATGTGACAGTCATTACACATAACAACTTAAGAAATATCTGTCAAATGTCCTGCGGAATAGTCCACATAGATGTGACAACAATTATGAAAATAGTAATATGAGAAAGATCTGTCCAATATCCCATGGAATATTCCACAAGGATGTGACAACAATTACAACCATTACAACACGTTCTCAACAAGATAACAACTAAAATAACCGAAATAGTTCAACTATATTAGTACATATGAAAAGCAAACATGAAGTACAAATATCTGTAGAATAGTCTCACAAAAATTCATAAGTCATGTGTGAAGAACATGTTGGCCATGAAAGGCTTCTGTTATTAAGTAAAAGTTTTGAGACACATATATACAACGTGTTAGTGTCAGTTTTTACATCCTGCCACCAATGATCAAAATATCTCTTTTCACATCATATTAGGGTCCCATTCTGAAATTTTTGTCATTCCATTAGGTCATCAAGCAAAAATTTGGTCACTGGAGTTAGTCCTAGGTCAGACCTCACTCTTTTCAAAAATTTCATCACTTGCTGGCTCATTTCACCACTTTGCTGAGTGTACCATCACCAAGAGTTGTCATTATTATTTCAATAATTTTCATCATGGTTTCATTTAGTCAGAGTCTCCATTAGGTATTAGGGTTTTCAAGGTCATCAAAAAATCAAAATTGCACCAGCCTACACCAACAATTAGAGGAAATGTGGGTCCCAAGCCAATTCATGAAATTTCATCAAGTATGAGGACATTTCAGCTCATAAACATCATGTCTCCATCATTTTTCAAGAAGTCATTCCAAGGGACAAATCATTTTCCATACATAGGGCTAGTTTTTCTTCAAAGTATGTTACAGACCAAATGGAGATGAATTTCACAAAAATGAAAAGTTTTTTGTTAACCATAAAACAAGGAAGAAAACCCTCCCTCATTTTTTACACAGGTGTTATGGTTTGGGAGAAATGTCAAAAATATAGTTGCTACAAGAGAGTTGTTGCACTTATGGAGTGACCTTGGGAAAATCAAATGTTCTCCTATCTAGAGTGTCCAAATGACTTATGTGATGAATCACATGATAAATAGACAGAGAGATATTTCTAATGAGTTATCATGAGCTCAATTTGGAGTTCAGGAAGGCCTCCAAAAGTGGCCTGCAAGAGCATGCTGCGCTTTTTGCACCCCCATTCTGTACTTTTTTAGAAATATTGGGATAATTTATTTTTGAGGGGCTATACTTGGTCATTTTCAGTGTGGATAGTTCCATTGTGTAGTAGACAGAAATATCTTTCCAACGAGCTATCATGCACCCAATTTGGACTTCAGGATGTCATCCAAAAGTAGGTTTTAAGGTGGCGCTACGCTCCTGGAATTCTAGCGTTGCGCTCCTGGGATTCGTGCTACGCTCCTGCCAAATTTCGCCCAAAACTCTCCAAACCTCTTGAAAGTGGTTTCATCATCAAATAAACTCCTCTTAAGTTATTTCCATGTAAGTTTGACCTACTTCAACCTCTTTTTAAGTTTATAATTAAGAATTCATGGTGTTAAATATCCCTCATATGCCACTCCAAAATTGGGTAAAGAAACACTAATCCTCCCCCTATCAAGTTGAATTAACTTCCCTTGGACCCTTTATCCCTTCCTCACACTCCCTAGACAATTCCCTTGCCCTTACACTCCTCCAATCCCTTTTCCCTAGCTCTATTCCCAAAACCATAAATCTAGGTGGCATTTCCTAGCTACCTAAACAAAATCTCTGTAATTGAATTCCATAGTCTATCTCCCTAAGCCTTTTTCCCCCCCATCACTTCCCACAGATCCCTAACTCCCTTCCCTACTTCCCTAAATTTTCCCTTAGCCATCCCAACTCCCTAACCCCACTATCCTACTCCCTTTCCCTTCCCCTTATTCCTAAGGGTTTTTCCCAAAACACAACTAAAACATGAAAGAAGAGGAAGGCCTTCATCATGAGAAAGAGAGAGAGTTTGAATTGGTGGACTTGGATGACCTAGATTACCATGACAACTAAAGACCAAGAGAAATATTCCAAGATCAGGGAATTAAAAGATAATTTGGCAAGAGCCAAATTTTTCATCTCCTAACTTGAGCAAGAAAACATGCAACCCAATGACAAGAAAATACTCTTAGAATTAGAGTTGTTGAAGGCCAAGAAACAAGATACGAAAGGTAAGGCAATGATGGCACATGATGAGCCTCATCATGATGAGGCTCAAACCACTGTGAAGAGACCCAAAACAAGAGGCCTCAAAGAGCATTGGAGGCAGAAAAACTCACCTTGGGAAAGAGAATTGCCAAGAAAATTGATGAGAATAGGGAAATTTGGCTTGACAAGACCAACATCCACCTGGAGAAGCTTATACAAAATGAAAACAAAGATATTCATATGCTAAGGCACATGGCCCACCACTATCAAACCAGGAACAAGATTTGTAACATCAAGATCAGGCAGTTGAAGAACAAATTGAAGGAAACCCTAGCCAAGAAAAAGGACAAGGGAAAACTTGATATACTTGTTGATGCCTCCTTGGCTACTTGAGACACCTCATTAGCACTTAATCCACCAATTTTGAAGGTTTTTGGGAAACTTTTTGCATTTTTTGATATTTTGCAAATTTTAACACTGTTTTTGCACAGTGAGCTGTCAAAAGCGCAACACCTAGGGCGATGCGCTTCTTCTAGGTACCTCAAAATGCAAAACGAAGACCATCATTGGATTCAGAAGGCATAAAACATGCAATTTTGACACTTTTCACACCCCATTTGGACAATCTGGCAAGGAGAAATGACCAAAAACACCTCAAAAATGACATTTATGCCCTCATTTTCAGGCAGGCGCTGCGCTCCTGAACAGTCTTGGGAGATTCAAATTTTGGAGGGCTAAAACTCATCATTTTTGGAAACCAAGTACATTTTTGGAAACTAGACAGGACAGTATTTCCAATAAGCTATCTTGAGCTCAAGTTGGACATCGCAAACCCCCTCAAAAATTGGCTTGAAGTTGGCGTTGTGCTCCTGACACTGGTGCTGCGCTCTTGAGAATTGTCTAATTTTTCTAATTTTTTCCTAATTTTCTGAGTTTGACCATGGAAAATGTGAATTTTACTGATGTAAATGTAATTAAGATGTTTTTGATTTACTTAAGGGTAAATACATTAGGTAAAAGTCTTTTTGAGGATGCATGAATTGGTTTCACCAAAGTTAGGGATGAGTCAGTTTGACCTCCCTACACTTTAGGTCTGTAGTTCAGCCTTTTGTGGATCAGCTCCTCAACTCAGGGATTCGACCCCTAAGGTTGGGAGAAGTTGTTCCATGTCTATATCTTTCACTTCTGCTCATTTCATAGGTTGGATGTTGTTGTATTGATTAGAAACACTAGTGTATTCATATTTTGGTAGGAATATATTGGATGAGTTGCAGTTATTTTGGTGGGATTCTTGTGGTACTGTATTTTGACATAGTTTCTTCTTTTGTTTCATATGTATGAATGTTTTGTACGTTCCATGTTCATTGCAATTCTATGATATGTTTGATTCTCAAGTATGATAAGCAGAATACATCTTTTATGATATGTTTTGGGAGAATCATCATAATCTGTTTAATTTCTTTAGTTTAAAAGTAATTCATGTATTGTCATGCTACTTTTTAGCACCTCACAAGTCTGATCCATCTCACCTAAGAACCCTAAAGTGTTAAAGTACCTACCTACCTTGCCCCATCAGATGCCTGCAATTCTGATCTTATTTTCCCTGACCTAGTTACCTCTTTGACCTAATTCACTCATCCAACACCCAAATCAACCAATAAAAACCCCCGTGCTACTATACTTAGCCTAAAAATTAATTGATCTAGCCCCCTTGGTTGTGATCCCTTAGAGATAGCCCTCTCCTGCCTAGTAGGGCTAGCTAGTTGGTGAGAGCTTGGTCTGTAGGTGCCTTTGTTGGTCTCTTCTTAGCCTTGGAGATCCGGTGGAGTGTTAACATCTTGGCGACCATACTGTGGAAGAAAGTGACAGATCTTCCCCAGGACAAAAATCATCAAAGTTTAGATCTAGTTGTTGATGGTGGACAACGACCAGATGCATATGAAGGCTGCATCATTCACTTGGCGATGCTAGTGTCGAAGAATCCAAGGTTCATAATTTTCATGGCGACTCCCCTTTTCAAGGACTAGTAGTTTGAAGATATTCTTAGTGACCTCACTGTTGTCAAAATGGATTCAATTGCTCGAAGGTATGCTCCTATGAATCGAGCTTATATTCCTGGTTTTCCAAACCATATTCCTTGTATAGATTGGCAATCAAGACTGTCAAAGTTTAAGGGTTAGGGCGGTGAAGATGCTAGTTTGCATTTGGTCAAATTTCATTTTCATATTCACAGATTAAAGATTGAGTTTCCTGAAGATTGTCTGATGAAGATGTTTATGGCTACCTTGGAGGAAAAAACAAGATCATGGTATGAGAGTCTACCATCTGCTAGTTTATATTCTCTAAAGGACTTCATTCAAGTTTATTTCAACATTATCAAAGCTCTAATTCTTCCTTGTCGATGTTTGATAATTGTTGTGAGATCTTTGATAATTTCATTGAGTTTCTTGAAAATTTGTATGGGGATGAAGAGTGTCTAGATGATGAGATCATAGAAGCCCTATATGATTTTTCCTCCCAACAAAAAATAGTATCTTCCTCCTTGGATGAAAAATACCAGGACCAAGAAAGAGAAATGCATATTCCCGATCTTGAAAATGAAAATCATCAAGCTAATGTTAACTGTTATAAAACTCAAGTTTCTCCTTTGTCTGAATATGAGATAGATCAACTCTTGAAAAGTCATGTTACAACCCAAGCTAATGCATATTTGCAGTGTTCACATAGTCAAGCATGTGTTACTGAAAGTTCTTCCATTTTTTAAAATGAAAATATGAGTTTAAATGATGACAGTCATGAGATTGATGACACTATACACAGAGTTGTTGAGAGTAAGAAAATTTGTGATGATGATTTCCTGCAAGGAGATCAACTAACAGAGACCGTTGTCTTTCATGAAGAGGATAATTCTACCATGTTTAACAATATTGAAGAATGTTTTCTGTTCAAGGATGATTTAGACTATGAATTTGAGGAGTACGAGCCTAAGAGAGACAATGTGCAAGAGATAGAGTCAGAGTTTCCCGTGCTTCAGTAATTTGCAACCAACACTCAGATAGCAGAAAGACATACTTACCTATGCCTTCCTATAGATCAACAATCAATTGTTCTTTCAAACCAGAATGAAGAGTGTGCTTGTGTTTCTGCTGGATCTCGAGATAAGGTAACATTTCAGATTTTGAAAATCCTTTTACTGATTTACTATAGTTAGCAGGGAAGATGTATTTTCTTGTTTTCATGAACCAGAAGCACATGTCTAGTGGACACTTGGAGTTGTCTATTTTTTGTTTTTTCTGCCTGCTCGAGGAAAGTGTGAGCATGATTCAAGTAAGTAGCCATCTACTGGATTGGTTACACTGGAAGGATCACTTCACATGATTGGACATATGTCTTCATCAGGAAGGTAGTTGTCATCAGGATTTGAAGCCTTCAAGTCTTGGTGATATGTTGCCATCAATAAGTTTAGTAAGTTTTTTGTTTCAGTCAATTTTGAGTCAATTTTAAAAAAAAAATTCAGTCAAGTCTTGATTCAGTGTATTGAGTCAATTTTTCAAGTATCCAGTTTGGTTTTTAGCTTTTGACTCCATGCCCAATGGTTAGGCTACTTGTTCTATGATGTTCTTGGCACCTCCAAGGAGCTACCATCCCCAGTTGGAGCCAATGTTAATGTCAGTTTTTGCATTCTGCCACCAATGATCAAAATATATCTTTTCACATCATATTAGGGTCCCATTCTAAATTTTTTGTCATTCCATTAGGTCATCATGCAAAAATTTTGTCACTGGAGGTAGTCCTAGGTCAGACCTCACTCTTTTTGATGCAGGAGAATTCTTCAAAGTTTATAAGAACTAAGAGTATTATCACACATTTACTAAAGGGAGTGGGTTCCCTTAATTATTTTGTTTATTTTCCTAAGTTTAGTTAAGTTCTAAAGAGATTTAAATGTAATTTGATTAATGAAGAATATCTCGTGAGTTGTAGAGATATTAGGGATGAGTGAGCAATCCTAGGAAGAGTGAGTATTTTAGGGATCTAGAGGTCTAATATGGGATTTGGTTGAGTAAAGAATGGAATTGAGAGAAGATTTAGGAAATATTGAAAGATTGTTGGACCTAAATTGAAATTGGTTCATGATTCCTTTTTGTATATATTGGTAAGCAGTTTGAAACAATGGAGGTTGGCCGAGGTTGGCTAATTAAGGGTGTGAGAGTACGATGAGTTAGAGAGATAATTTTAATGTGTGTGTTCAGGCCCACAGAGGCCATAGTAATATAATAAAATCAGATTTCAATGAAGATTGAATAATTCTGTATTTATTAGAATTTGTTTTAACCATAGCTTATAAATCATGTGTGATTGTGTGATTTGTGGCATGCCATTCGTTTAAGTAGAATTGTTGTTGAAATTTCAGAGTGGATTGACTAGTAGAATGGGATCTGAATCGGTGGTTGTCATGGAGTCTTGAGACTCTACGTATTAAATCAGGAATTTCACAGCCGAGGGAATGTTAATGGTTGCATAACCAACTAGAACCTCCAAAACGAGCGGTGATGGAACACCTTGCAGTCACATAATTTTATTGATAAGTTGTTGAAGAGAGTAGCATGGAATAATGTTTGGTCGCAGAGGGCCGCAACTATTTTTTTTCCAAAAATCTTAGAGTTTTCAGAACAAAAGCGTGAAGGATGAGCGGACGATCATCATTAGATCATAGATCTGAAAGGGTAGAGATCGATGACTAAGATGAATTCACAAGTTAAATAAAATAACTTATGATGTGACACGTTGTAGGGCGAACAATGAGGACCATTGGGTTTGGGTGCAGATCAACGGTGGACAACAAATCACAGATTCACACATCGCAGAATTTAGTAGATAGCATTAAAGTTTTGCAAGTTAAGTTGTTTGTGATGCGGTAAGGATTGAAATATGTGATGCGATGCGGGAGGAGCCACGTGTCGGCATTGCGCATTAGTGCACATCGCAGATTTTAGAGGTTACCGTTAAGAGTTTGCACAATTTGTTATGTTTGTTGCGATGCGACAAGGACAGGAGATGGAAATGTGAGACAGTACCGCGAGGCCGTTAGATTTGGCGAAGATCTACAGTGGAGATTACGTCGCAACTTCACATCGGTGATTGTATTGTTTACCATTTAAGTTGCAAGTTAAGTTTGCCGATATGCGATGCACTGTGATTGGTCAAAGGATGGTGGGATCCTGGAACCCCTGTTCCACGTATATGTACATTGGTTGGGAGTAATTGTGATTTGTTTAAAGTTCAGATGAATTAATTGTGGTTTGATTGCTAACATATGTATGTTTAATAATACTTTGATATTGTAATCCGCTGCAGTAAAGGGATTTTATGTGGGCCCATAAACCACGAGTCCATGATTTTGTTTAAAATGTAGTTTTGGCTGCATCAAGTGGTATCAGAGCGAGACTGGTGCTCTTTGGGGTTTTATTCAAGGATTGAATTTTATTCTCAGTATGTGTATAATTTTCATTGGTAATAGATCTAGATACAATAGGTTATGGTCTGAAAAGAATTGGTCGTTTAGAGTTCATAATACAAAATATTTTATGCAGAGAAGAATCCTAAAATGTTGCAGACAATGGAGACTTCAACCATTTCATTCAAGACAGGCTACGAAAAAAGGTTTGAGGAAGACAGGATCACGAAAGGATCTTGTAAGTCTTAAAAAATTTATTGATATATGTCTGTGAATGTAAGTAGCAACAAGAAATTACAGCCAGGTAGCTGTGACAAAGGACAAGGGAGCAAGTGAAGAAATTGCAGAAAGAGATATTGTAAGGAAATGAATAGAACATGGATGTTCTCAAAAGGAAAAGGAAATTAGTTGAAAGAAGCACTGAATTGCAGATAGTGAAAATTAAAGCAACATGTTTATTGTCCAAGCCAATGAAAGCTTAAAGAGATAAGATTATTGGAATATCTCTTAGGTATGAGTTATATTTTAATATTTGGTCTAATTTGAATTAGTTTCATAGTGAAGAGAATGATAACAGCCAACACACAACAGAAGACTGTGTAAAGGGAAGATAAGTTGTGTTAGTGACAAATTAAGCAAATGAGATTGTTGTAGAAAAGAAGAGAATAGCATAATTCTCAAACAGAGAGAGGGGTAGGTGAGCATTGGTTACAAAATCCTGACAACGTTGGAAGCTGAGGAGCAGGAGTGCTCAAAAGAGGTTTTGTCTCAGAAACTTAAGGAAATATACCAAGATGATGACTTGGTGTAGGTGACAAGTAAAGACTTGTTACAAATAAATGAGAGAGGATTATTGTAAGCTCACAGTGGGCAAAGGGAGTCCACATAAAGAAGACGAGATGAATATTAGGGGTCATGAGAGAAGCCACAACAGAAGAAAGAAATATGCCAAGGAAAATGGCAAGGGAAAGAAGATGATTCAAGAGGTACCTGACAAAGACATTGCTGAATTGAAAGCAAGTATTGATGCAATAATAATGTTGCTTGAAGATTGTGAAAGGGGCCAATGGTATGGTTGGACTCTGAAAATAAAGAAGATAAAATGGAAGTTGTTGCAGAAACATATAAAGAGGAGAATGTACATGATATTAAGAGAAGAACTCAGAAACACTGAGTTAAAGGTGAAAGATGGTTATTGTAGACCTGAGCAAGAAGTTTACCTTGCTGAGGAAGGAATTATTAATTATTTTTCGAACTGTTGGACAAGTTCAGATCATCTGAGAGATGTGATGAAGGAGACATCAAGGGAGAGGAGCTTTGTATTTTTGAAACTAATGTTTTGTGTATGTATGCAGGTGATGAACAACCTTTAAAGGATGTATTTATGCCGATTGATGAAGAAATGAAGTTGTTAGAAGAGATGGTTGTAATAGAACATTTCTTAATTGAACATGTGTTCAAAGACACTGAAGATGGACAACCGTTGAAGACTACTATGGAAGATGGAAATGATAAATCTAGTAATACTTGGAAAAATGATGGCAGACAGTTTGAAGACAAAAGGAATTTGCAGATCGCAGAAGGAGTATAAAATAAGTATGAAGATAGCATTATGACAAGATTAAATGAGAGTATATGTACAGTGAAAACACTTGAGGTAATAGGATTATCTCTTCAATTTTTATTCAAAAATTATGAACCTGTATTGATAGTTGATGGAAAAGTAATTGTTTTGAAAAGACATAATGGAGAATCAATGGAAAGGGATCTTAATAAAAATTTCATTGTGGAAGATGGTAGAATAGAAAATTATAAGGAGAATTTGGTCCAAGGAGGTACAGTCAATCCAGTGAAGGCTCTGAAGAAGAAAGGAAAAGAGGACAATTAGTAACTTCAGGATAGGTTGGCAGAGGCTAATGCACATCAAAAAATTGAAGACAATGTTATCTGTAAAAATTGCAAAAGAAGTAAGGTTGAATGTAATCAGCAAACTGAAAGGAGACAGACAATCTCAGATGATGAAGGCAAGGATGTTTTCATAAACTATGCATTTGAAGTAAGTAGCAAAGGGGTTCAATGGAATGTGATATTCATGGTGTTAACAATAATTTCTACTGTTGTAAAAGGGACTTTACAATGAAATGGAAAATCTGTTGTATATGGTGATTTTGTTTCCTGTACAAAAACAAAGATAACTTTAACTTCTAAAAATAGAGATTGGCAGATTTTGATTGAAAATAAAGAGGGATGGAAAAAGAAACTTAGTGGCTTATAGATTTGTAAGGAAGAAAAGGGAAAATTAAAAGAAATGTGAAAGGAAGGAAGACCAAAGAGAAGAACAAAGAACATAATTCAAAAATTAGACAACATTCAGAACAAAGTAGAAACAAAGAAGACTTTTCCAAGACAAGACAATATGAAGGACGATATGACAAGTCAGACATGCCATATGCACATCAAGGGGATGAAAAATCAGAGAAAACTTTTAGCAGAGGTAATGAGGAAAAAGGTGGAAAATGTAATATGTTTTCTGATTTTGAAATTTTAACTGTTGAATGTGTTTTTCAAGATAAAAGACAAACTTCTCTTGGAGATATATTTGTTTATGCAAATATGAAGGAACATGCAAGTTCTATAGATGCAGAAAACCAATTTTCCATATGGAAACAAGAACATGGGAAAAAGAATATAATTGATTCAGAAGTTTGGAATGGAGGAAAGAGAGTTGATATAACTCTTACACAAGTCATTGTAGAAGAGAAAGAACATTGCAGAGGATGTGGAATTAGAGTCCATGAGAAATTTTTTTTTTTTATCCAAAGAAGATTTAAATGTCAAGAGTCTAGCTTGAGTTTGCAAATGAAAAATTGGGTGAACAATTCAGTTAACTTTAATCTGAATATGGAGACAATTGAACAAGGTTCAATAACTAAAATTTTTGTAGTTGATGGACAATATATAGTGGGAAGGTCATATGTTCTTGTGTCAAATGAGGAACAATATTCTTTTGAAATTGAGAAGATTCCACTCAATATATTAGATAAGTGGATGATGAAAACAACAAAGGCGATAGGTATGGGAATTTTTCAAAGTCAACAAGTTAAGAAGAGATGGAAGGATATGCAAGACAACATAAATAAAATGTTTTGGAAACAGAAGAGGATGTTGGTGATAGTGTCAGAAATAAAAATATTATGATCAGGTATAAGACAATGGAACTAGTGGAGAAGACATGAGGTTGAGGTTAAATTCTGTTGAGATGATGGCATGACAATAGCACACAGAGGTACAAAAATTTATGTTTCTTGAAGAGATACGCATGTTGAATATCAATATCAAAACAATATGCAGTGGAGATGCTCATGACAACAAAGTGTAGAAATTTTCTGAATAAATCACTTATTCAATGGAGATTAACCTGATCACACATCAATTTCGAATTTCATGCATAACACATAATCTCTTCTACAATTAATTGTCACATGCGGAAAGAATAAAAGCGATCGCACATCAAATCATCACACACATTAACATAGTATGTATGGGGAAAGCTTATAGCTGAAAACCCCTCAGCTATTCTGTATATTAGATGCAGAGAACATGCAGAAAATACATAGTACAAACTCCTCACAAGTACTTAGTACTATCTCCCAAAGCTACACAAAAACTAGCTTGGTTTTGAACAAGTCACAGGTTCAAAACACACCCACTAATTTCCCTGCCTCTATTACGCAATCATGGCCTGTATAAATAGAGATCCAAGGTTCGAATCTCCTTGGCTTGACAGCGCAATCATCATGGGAAATTTCCTCCAAGTGTGGTGCAAATCTCATGCACAACTAATGTCGCAACTGATAGCTAACTCAACCCTTTCATCTACCTCTTTCACTCGTCGCCACTGAACTGTCCATGCACTGAGTTAAACTGATGTGTTCTTTAGTTGAATAATGAGTTAATAATTTGTGAATTAAATAATATTTAATTCACACCACTCATCTCTAGTATATTAGCCAGTTAAACTAAATACAACTAGTTCAACTAGTTAACCAGAACACCATCTCCATTAACTGTCGCATCAACTCCACCGAACTTCGCCACTTGAGCTCTAACTGAAGTCAACCATGAATTAGCTCAACTAACCCATAGGAAAAGCGTATTTCCTTCTGGAAGCTGCATGCCCCACCTCCGGGGGTCAAACTGAAGTGCTCCAAGAGAGTAAACTGAAGTTTAGAGTCCAAATATTATTAAGGGTAAATAATATTTGACTGTTCTATTTTTAGCCCGCCAGTATAAAAATAGACTTCGACCTAAATGCTAAAAATAGAGATCCATATATTTTTACCAACATGACCAATCCTCCAAGAATAGCATACTGCAGCTCCCGGTCCATGATCCATATGTCTAAAAATAGACGTAGTCTAAAAATAGACTTTTCGACAAAAATCACATGTGTGGTCCCCACCTAGTTTAGGTGATCACTTTCCAACTAGGATCAGGAAATATGTTTCAGGAGGCCTCCTTCACTGTTTCTTGTTGCCATTTTAAACAATCCCTCTCAACAAGAAAGGACTGTCTTTGCATGCGACATGCAACTCCATGCATTCGCCCTTCAACCTTCACAAGCGCCATGCAACTCCATGCATCTGCTCTGCAACTCTGCTGAATCTGAATAGGCTCCAAACAACTCAATCAGTCTTGATGCATCTAGCATCTATCATCAAAGTCTTTGACTTCTGCTTGGCCAATTGCACATGTCATCAGGAACCACTGCGCTGTTGAACTCTTGCACCCATGCACTCTTGCACTTGCTGTCAACTCTGATCTGCGCTCCAGTATCCGACACTGTCACTTTGATCTGCCTGCATCAATCCAACTGATCTTGCTACTGCTGTGCTGTGGGCACCTCGTAGCCAGGTTCAATCCATGAGATCCATACCATCTCATGAATCTGCCCAGAAATCTCCTCATGGGATTAATCATGCATGTCGCCCCACCTCATACATGGTGGTATAGTTGCATGCACTCCCTCTGCCCGTCTGGCACGAAATTTCTCTGCATGAGTGGTCTCTTCCACTCCATGATCCTCTTGTGGCTGATCCACATCTCGAGGTTCACTATCGCCTGCATGCAAACCCCGCTCCCTCTCAAGCTTCAATTGCATGTCTTTCTCGCCTGCATGCAACACTTGCTCCCTATCAAGCTTCAGTTGCATGTCTTTCTCTCGCCAAAAATAGGAAGCTCCGTAGACATCCCATCTACTTCAAGTCTGTAGAGATTCTTTGCCCGAATCCCAACCTTCTTGACTTGTCCCATTGCCTTGTGCCGAAGGAAAAATTTTCCTTCTCTGAAGACAACTTCATACCCTTTATCCTCTAACATTGCGACTGAGATCAGATTCTTTGTTAGACCTGGTACATGCAATACATCTTGTAAAAGAATGAGTTTACTTGACTCCCTCTGAAATTTTATGGTACCAATTCCGGTCGCATTGTATCGTCCACCGTCGCCCAACTCAACATGCATCTGGAGACCTTTCTCCACCAAGTCATTGAAAAGATTTGCATCTCCCGTCATGTGAAAGGAAGCGCCACTATCAAAATACCACCCCAATCCCAATGAACTAGATAAAATGCATGCGATCAATGAGAAGTCAAGCTCAAATTACGAGGCAAGAGCCTCACCAGCTGCAGCTCCAGCAGCCTGCTTGTTCTTCTTCTTCTTTGGGCAATTCGTGGCGTAATGTCCATGATCGTGACAGTGAAAACACTTCACTTTGGACATGTCACGCTCTTTACCATCCGCACCGGATTGAGAAGCCTTCTCCTTGCCCTTCCCCTTCCTTGCTTTGGCAGCCAAAGCGCAGTATTCTTCATCAGTTACCTTTGATGAAGATCCGTCCCTAGTAGTCCTCGTGATCTCCTCTTGCATGAGATCCGACCACAGTCGCTCCCATCCCGGCAACTTCTCCCGACCATTGACACTATCCTGATAGGAATGCCAAGCCTTCGGAAGACCAAGGAGAGCCCGGTCAACCAAGTCCTCTTCTTCGACAGTCACCCCCACACTTCCCAGCTCATCTCTGCACTGAGTGAACTTCGTGAGGTATTTTGCGATGCTGTCGCCTTTCTCCATCTTGATGTTTCTTAGTCTATCCTTGAGCGCCAAATTTCTTTGGTCGCTCTTGCTTTGGTACAGATCTGTCAAAGCTTTCCACATTAAATATGGAGAAGCCTTTCCATGCAGGCTGGATACAATGTGATCCTTTACGCCCTCCAACAAGATCCTTTGACATTTTGCTTATTTCTTTCGCCAGGCTTCCACAACAGCAGCATCATTAGAAGTAGGCTTTGGAATCTCTTTCTCCACGAATTCCAACAACCCATTATCATCTAATACAGCCTCCATGCGGTCCTTCCATGCAACATAATTCGAACTTCCTTCCAAGGCATATTCGAGTCGCAAACCGTTGAAAGACATTTTCGCCGCGGCACCAAGAACACAAATCTGCAAATTCGAATTTCACCACCAGCTGATAACTCAATCGCTTCCGATCTAAACTTGAGAACAATTTATTTCCAAATTAGAGATTGACTGCATGGGCATTTACCAGACCTTTCACTTTCCAAAGAAAGATGAATCTGGAGGCTACCTGGCCCGTATGCAGGCTCTGTCTGAGGAAATAAGTTTGCAATCACCGTAATAGATCTTGACAATTAATATCGCTCCGATACCATGTAGAAATTAGCTGAATAAATCACTTATTCAATGGATATTAACCCGATCACACATCAATTTCGAATTGCATGCATAACACATAATCTCTTCTACAATTAATTGTCACATGCGGAAAGAATAGAAGCGATCGCACATCAAATCATCACACACATTAACACAGTATGTATGGGGAAAGATTATAGTTGAAAACCCCTCAACTATTCTGTATATTAAATGGAGAGAACATGCAGCAAATACATAGTACAAACTCCTCACAAGTACTCAGTACTATCTCCCAAAGCTACACAAAAACTAGCTTGGTTTTGAACAAGTCACAGGTTCAAAACACACCCACTAATTTCCCTGCCTCTATTGCGCAATCATGGCCTGTCTAAATAGAGATCCAAGGTTCGAATCTCCTTGGATTGATAGCGCAATCATCATGGGAAATTGCCTCCAAGTGTGGTGCAAATCTCATGCACAACTAATGTTGCAACTGATAGCTAACTCAACCCTTTAATCTACCTCTTTCACTTGTCGCCACTGAACTGTCCATGCACTGAGTTAAACTGATGTGTTCTTTAGTTGAATAATGAGTTAATAATTTGTGAATTAAATAATATTTAATTCACACCACTCATATCTAGTGTATTATCCAGTTAAACTAAATACAACTAGTTCAACTAGTTAACCAGAACACCATCTCCATTAACTGTCGCATCAACTCCACCGAACTTCGCCACTTGAGCTCTAACTGAAGTCAACCATGCATTAGCTCAACTAACCCATAGGAAAAGCGTAAATCCTTCTGGCAGCTGCATGCCCCACATCCGGGGGTCAAACTAAAGTGCTCCAAGAGAGTAAACTGAAGTTTAGAGTCCAAATATTATTAAGGGTAAATAATATTTGACTGTTCTATTTTTAGCCCGCCAGTCTAAAAATAGACTTCGACCTAAATGATAAAAATAGAGATCCATCTATTTTTACCAACATGACCAATCCTCCAAGAATAGCATACTGCAGCTCCCGGTCCATGATCCATATGTCTAAAAATAGACATAGTCTAAAAATAGACTTTTCGACAAAAATCACATGTGTGGTCCCCACCTAGTTTAGGTGATCACTTTCCAACTAGGATCAGGAAAGATGTTTCAGAAGGCCTCCTTCACTGTTTCTTGTTGCCATTTTCAACACGGAGAGCAAAAGGACATCCATAATATAGGGTTTGGCATCCAGGAGAAGGAAAGAATGCAACAAATACACCTACAATTGGAAAAGGTCAGACAACTAGTTGGAAGATGAAGTCTAAGGAAGTTTACAACAGAGGAAATTGGAAGACTCATGAACAAGAGTCCATGAATTATTTCAACATGGGGAGTCTAATGTAGGAGCATTCTTCAAAGTCCATAAGACTTAAGAGTCTTATCACACATTTATTGAAGGGAGTGGGTTCCCTTAATTATTTTGTTATTTTCCTAAGTTTAGTTGAGTTCTAAAGAGATTTAAATGTAATTTGATTAATATCTCGTAAGTTGTAGAGATCTTGGGGATGAGTGAGTAATCAGGGATGAGTGAACAATCCTAGAAAGAGTGAGGATTTTAGGGATCTAGAGGTCTAATATAGGATTTGGTTGAGTAAAGAATGGAATTGAGAGAAGCTTTAGGAAATATTGAGAGAATGTTGGATCTGAACTGAAATTGGTTCATGATTCCTTTTTGTATATATTGGTAAGTATTTTGAAACAATGAGGGTTGGCTGAGGTTGGCTAGTTAAGTTTGTGAGAATACGATGAGTTAGAGAAGTCATTTTAATGTGTGTGTTCAGGCCCACAAAGGTTGTATACTGTAATCAAATTAGATTTCAATGAAGATTGAATGATTATGTATTTATTAGAATTTTTTTTAATCATGGCTTATAAATCCTATGTGATTGTGTGATTTGTGGCGTGCGATTTGTTTAAGTAGGATTGCTGTTAAAAATTCAGATTGGATTGACCAGTAGAATGGGATCCGAATCTGTAGCTGTCATGGAGTCTTGAGACTCTATGTATTAAATCAGGAATTGCACAGTCGAGGGAATGTCAATGGTTGCATAACCAGCTGGAACCTCCAAAATGAGTGGTGAAGGAACACCTTGCAGAGGCATAAGTTTATTGATGAGTTGTTGAAGAGAGTAGCATGGAGTAATGTTTGGTCGCATAGGTCCACAACTGTGTTTTTCCCAAAATATCATAGGTTTCAGAACAAAAGCGTGAAGGATGAGACAATCATGATTAGATCGTAGATCTAAAAGGGGAGAGATCGACGTCTAAGATGAATTTGCAAATCAAACAAAATAACTTGTGATGCGACGCGATGAATGGCGAACAGTGAGGACCGTTGGATTTGGGCACAGATCAATGGTGGACAACAAATCGCGGATTTTCACATCACATAATTTAGCAGATAACGTTAAGGCTTCAGAAGTTAAGTTGTTTGCGATGCGGCAAGGATTGAAATATGCGATGTGATGAGGGAGGAGCCACATGTCGGCATTGCGCATTAGCGCACATCACATATTTTATGGTTTGTACTCAAGAGTTCGCACGATAAAGTATTTTGGTTGTGATGCAACAAGGACTAGAGATGATAGTGTGAGATGGTACTGCAGGGCCATTAGATCTGGCGAAGATCTACAGTGGAGATTACGTCACAACTTCGCATTGTCGATTGTATTGTTTACCGTTTAAGTTGTAAGTTAAGTTTATCGATATGTGATGAACTCTGATTGGTCAAAGGATGGTGGGACCCTGGAACCCCTGTTCTGCGTGTATGAAATTGGTTTGAGGTTATCTGTGATATGTTTTAAAGTGAAGCGTTGTTGATTGCTAATGTATGTATGTTTATAAAACTCCAAAATTGTAATCTGCTACGACAAAGGGAGTTTATGTGGGCCCATAAGCCATAGGTCCACGGTTTTGTTTAAAATGCAGTTTCGGTTGCATCACTTTTCAAAAATTTCATCACTTGCTGGATCATTTCACCACTTTTCTGAGTGTACCATCACCAAGAGTTGTCATTATTATTTCAGTCATTTTCATCATTGTTTCATTCAGTTAGAGTCTCCATTAGTTATTAGGGTTTTCAAGGTCATCAAAAAATAAAATTGCACTAACCGACACTAGAAATTAGAGGAAACGTGGATCCCAAGCCAATTCATGAAATTTCATCAAGTATGAGGCCATTTCAGCTCATAAACATCATGTCTCCATAATGTTTCAAGAATTCATTCCAAGGGACAAATCATTTTCCACACATAGTGCTAGCTTTTCTTCAAATTATGTTTCTGACCAAATGGAGATGAATTTCACAAAATTGAAAGAGGATTTTGTTAATCCTAGAATAAGGAAGAAAAACTTCCTTTAGCTTTTACATAGGTGTTATGGTTTTGGAGAAATGTTAAAAATATAGTTTCCACAAGAGAGTTGCTTCACTTCTGGAGTGACCTTGGGAAAGTCAAATGTTCTCCTAGCTAGAGTGTCCAAATGACTTTCTTGATGAATCAAATGATAACTAGGCAGAGATATATTTCCAATGAGATATCATGAGCTCAATTTGGAGTTCATGAAGGCCTCCAAAAGTGGCCTACAAGAGCACGTTGTGCGTTTTGCACCCCCATTATGCACTTTTTGACTAGTATTGGGAGAATTTATTTTTGAGAGGCTATACTTTATCCTTTTCAGTGATTGATAGGTCCATTCTGTAGTAGAAAAAAATATATTTCCAACGAGCTATCATGCACCCAATTTTGACTTCGAGAAGTCATCCAAACATAGGTGAAGGTGGCACTGCGCTTCTGGCATTCTGGTGCTGCACTCTTGCCAAATTTTTCCCACAGCTCTCCAAACTTCTTTCAAGTGGTTTCTTCATCAAATCAACTCCTATTAAGTTATTTCCATTTATGTTTGACCTCCTCCATCCTCTTTTTAAGTTTATAATTAAGAATTCAAGGTGTTATATATCCCTCATATGCCAATCCAAAATTGGGCAAAGAAACCCTAATCCTCCCCCCTACCAAGTTGAATTAAATCCCTTTGACCCTATATCCCTTCCTCACATTCCCTAGACACTTCCCTTGCCTTTATCTTCCTCCAATCTATTTTCCCTAGCTCTATTCCCAAAACCCTAAATCTAGGTGGCATTTCCTAGCTACCTAAACAATATCCTTGTAATTGAATTCCCTATTCTAGCTCCCTAAGCCTTCTTCCCTCCCATAACTTCCCACAGCTCCCTAAATCCCTTCCATAATTCCATAAATTTTCCCTTAGCCATCCCAACTCCCTAACCCCACTATATTACTCCCTTTCCCTTCCCCTTCTTCCCAAGGTTTTTTCCCAAAACACAACTGAAACATGGAAGGAGAGGAAGACCTTCATCATGAGAAAGAGAGATATTTTGACTCGGTGGGCTTGGATGACCTATATGAACATGAAAACTCAAAACTGATTATCCAAGATAAATATGCCAAGATCATGGAATTACAAAATAATTTGGCAAGAGCCAAATTTGTCCGTCTCCTACCTTAAGCAACAAAACATACAGCTCAGTGACAAGAAAATACTCTTAGAATTAGAGCTGTTGAAGGCAAAGAAACAAGATAAAAAAGGTAAGGCAATGATGGCACATGATGAGGCTCAAACCACTAGGAACAAACCCAAAACAAGAGGCTTCAAAGAGCATTGGAGGCAGAAAAACTCACCTTGGGAAAGAGAATTTCCAAGAAAATTGATTAGAATAGGGAAATTTGGCTTGACAAGACCAACATCCACCTGGATAAGCTTCTACAAAAGGCAAGCAAAGAAAATCATATGCTAAGGCACTGTAATGTTCCAAATTTTTCTTCAATAAATTGGAACATTAATTTTTGTCTAAATTCATTTAGGAGATTAATAATCAGGTAAGGAGGCCCGATTGATAATAAAAATCCCTCTAGTATGAAAAGGGATCAACCGTGGAACCATATTTCACACCCTCATGTGTGAAAGGAGATATTTTCAAAGAGGTTTGACCAAGTCAACCAGCGCAGGGTATGAGGTGAAAAGCACTACATGACAACGTAGGAGGGAAAGCTTCTAGAGGAAGGGAAACCCTAATTCAAAGTAGGGCCCATGGAGAGTCTTCATTTGCTATATATGGAGAGGAGAAGAGCTATTTTCCATTCATGCATATGTTTATGATATTGAGCTGGTCATTTCGACTTCTTGAGCATGCTGGTTGTTTAACTAGTCTGCAGCACTGTTTAGTGCACCGAGTATCTCCGTTTGGAGATCTCACCCTCAGCCCCGGGGGACTTTGAGTGCCTGCTCGGGTGAGGTTTTTCCATCAGTATTTTGTAGGAGAATTGGTGATTGGCTTTCATAGTGGAGTAGCGTATTCATAAACTCCTCCACAACGTTATTGCTGCAGCAACATAATATTGTGTTGTAGGGTGTTGCAGTGGAGACTCCACAACACCTCTTCCATTTCTTGTTTTTCAGCGTGAGAGTCTTTCTTGCCTTTGGAGGATCAGTTTGGAAGCTTTAGAGCTTATTTGCAGATCTTGGCATCAGGCCAACTCATATTCTTGCCCCTACTGCGCAGTTTTCTCCAGTAACTGCGTTATTTTCATAGTGCAATTTCTGCGGGGTTTTGCAGATTCATTGGAGGGCGAGATCTCAAGTGTAAGGATCAACCTTCCACTTTGGATCCCATTGGAGAGGTTTTAATTCAGATATTTCATCTTATTCGGCCTTCTCTATTGAGATCCAGATTTGAGTTGCAGCAGCTGCCCAACAACTCTGACATTTTTTCCATTTTGTATATTTCAGCCAATCCTCTGAAGGATTGATGTGTTTGTGCTTCTAAGGGTTAAATATTTTCTCCCCTAGTGTATTTGAGCCATATAATGTCATATATTTCAGTTATTATGTGATATGGAGCAGTACCTCTTATAAACTGCGTCCTCATAGCTTGGGTTTATGCAAAAATAGCACTGTTCCTTCATATTCATGTACATGTATTATTGAGGCTTGCATTGACTTTCTTGAGAGGTTGTTTCCTCAAGACTTGTACACTCTTTTGATGCTATACATTATTCTTGGCTATATTTTCATCTTCTTGTCTCACATCTCATTGTATAATGCTGTCTCTTCATGGTATGCTCATGTATGCGTTTGCATATTGTTGTAACTCACTTTTGAGTGGGATTCTCAAGCAGCTCTATAGACAGAGTCTGAAAAGGGCTAGATAGCCTCCGGATATCACACTTCCTTGAGAAGGTGACACATCTGGTAAATGCCCTCTCAGTCAATCTTTGGAATAGATTTATGATTGTTGACATTTCCGAAAAAGGAATATTACAGTGGTATCAGAGCCTAGATCTGGCTCAACCTGTGGAGCTAGTTGCCTATGTCACCGGGCGAAAAACCCTACATCTGCCACAGAGGTAGGAAGTACAAAGATATTGAGCGTAGGTTGGAGAACACCTATGGAGAGGGAGACTATGTTCGAGTGGTGGACGTAGAACAGGAGGAGCCTGTGGTAGACACAGAACAGGAAGAGCCAATGGCAGATGATAGTGATGCAAAACAGTTTGGGAAAGCACTCCTCAAATCAGTGCAGGATCTGGCAAGGCAGATTGAGATGATGGGTCAGAGATTCACTGCTGTGGAGGCTAGACAACGTGAAACCCCAAGGGGTTTCCATGTTGGTGAGGGGTCGGGCACATCCCATCATTTGCAGGAGCAGGATGCCACTCCGCACCAGGCACCACATGCACCCACACGTTCCACTATGCCCACTTTTCTGGGTGCAGATACAGGGGCAGGAGCACAGTAGGAGCTAGAGCCGGGCCACATGGGTGACTATTTTTCTGAGTATCAGGCATATGGGCAGGAGTTCAGGGATGCCCTTTCATTTAGAGATTATTGTCAACTCAGGCAGGATGAAGGAGGAAGGAACAGTGGGGGGTCTAGCACGCAGAGTTCAGAGTTGCAGCGTATGACTAGGAGGACACATTTTTCCACATATGATGGATCCACCGATTTCACGGTTCGAGATCGGGTGGAAAAGTTGGATACCTCTTTCCAGCTTGACCGAATAACGAAGGGGGAAGCCATCAAAATGGATACCTCGCACTTGGAGGATGAGGGCACAAAAGATCATGGGGAGCATGTGGATACACCCAGTATGATGAAGGGGTCACCTGTGTCGGAGAATTCTTTGACCATATCAGTTGACACCTTAGTAGCGAGAGTAGAGCTTACCCCAGTAGTGCCATCCATTGAGGTGATGACCGGGGTAGTGTCCGAGTCTTCGGGTGGTAGCAGCTTTCTTGGCTCAGCCTATGAGTCTAAGCCCAAGAAGATCAGAACGTTGAAAAAGATGAGTTTATTCCCATCTATTTTTCAGATCCTGAGGAGACATCTCCAAGGAGGTCAAGAAGACTGAAGAAGAAGAAGAGGAAGTACCATGCACTTCCTATTCTCATCAAGAAGAAGGCATTGAGCATGGAAGATACTTGGATCATCAGATCCTCAGTGATTACCTTGTTGAGTATAGATCTCAACCTAGAGCCTTCAGGGAGACTCTATATTTTCCTCATTTCATCCAGCTGAAGGAAGAGAAGAGACCATGTAGCAGAAAAGAAATCAAAGGTAATAGATTTCTGTTGTCTACCTTTGATGGATCATCTAATGTAAAAACTTGGTTGAGAAAGTTGGAGGCATTTTTCCTACTACATCCTGTAGCAGGGAAAGAAGCTGTTAAAATCTCAGAGCTGCACTTGGAGGGTGAAGCCTATGATTGGTGGTGCAGCCACTTGAGCCATGCAAGGGTGGAGACTTTTGCAGAGTTCACTCAAAGGTTGATCCAAACCTTTGATGGAGAAAGATCAAAGAAAGAAAAGATCACATCACGTCTTGAGGAGGCTCGTGATAACGTTGTCACACTCATGGAGGAGCAACCACATGCATCAACAGTTGGGGCAAACAACACTTTTGAGGAAGGGACTCTTGTATCCCTGCAAGAAGTTCCAAATGCACATCAAGGTATGAAAATATTTCCACATTCCATTGTTGCGGAAAATTATTTTGATCAATGTGGAGATTTAATTTTGCATGACCAAGGGCCAAATCCCATTGCTACTATAAAGCAGCTTGGTTGCACTGCGCTGTGCAACATGGAAACACTCAAGAAGGAATCAAACCATCATTCTCATGAGCCATTGTTGGATTGTACATCACATTGGAGGTTGGGGTTTGAAGCCTTGAAGATTGATGGTAGACATCTTGGAGTAAGAAACCCTTTCTCCCTTCAAGATGACACTTTCTCAATGAACTCCTCTCAGCTCAAAGAGGAACTTCTACTTTTAGATCCAAGACCTCATTGGTTTTGGAAGACTATTGATAAAAGGGAGGTCTTAAGGAGATATCTCATCAGAGGTGCACTTCTACACACCATGGAGTGCAAATATTTTCTTCCTTTCTCACAAGAGCAGATAGAAGATGGAGGACATATTAGGATGGATAAAATCTCTCATGCTTGTGTTGGGCATCCCTTGAGCCATACACATCATGATGGGAGGTTTTTTCCTACCACCTATTTGGGTCTTGATAGGGTCTCATTGATCCTTGAGAAGATTGCATTTCAAAATCCCATGAAGTGCAAAGACAGGAATTTGATTTGGGAGGATGGTAGCCCTCTTGGGAGGAGTACCAATATGAGAAGAAGGAGGAGGCATCCACAAGTGATTGAGTGGATTTGGTTGATGAGCAAGGAGCTAGGAGGCTACTTGCAGATCTATGATACTGGGCAGCAGGAGGCTTGGCTGCGCTGGTTACTCTTGAAAGAGTTTGGCCATCACTTGGCAAACACTCTTCCTAAGAGTAAGAGGATGGATACTTACATCATTGAGCAGCATAGAGTATGGATTCATGGTGTTGATATGACACTCATATCATTCATCATGACTTCATCACATGATCGGTATGATGGAGGTATGGGGAGGCAGCAAAATGTCTTGTTTCTTTGCTTGTTCCTGGGAGAGAAAGAGCAGATTTGCTCTCACACTTTGCATGATGTTGCAGGAAGAGGAGATGGCATTATCTCTTTGGTATTTTATGATTTGGGAGCTCTTCCATCTTGGGGAGTATTCCATATTTATTGCAGCATTATTAAAGGAATATTTGACAAGGAGCATGTCAAAGAACAATGTTTGGTATTGACAGGGGCTTACTTCCATCTTACTTCTAGCATATGGCAAGAAGCTTGTTTATACATTCATTGATTTGCACACTCTTACCATTCTTATGCAGTGCATTGCTTCACAAGAGGGCAAGCTTGTCAAATTACTCCATGAATTGTATTGGGCCAATCTACATGATGGAGGCAGCCATCTCTTTTGTGGCCTTAGGAAAATGTTTTATCACCACATGTATGTTCAGTTGCTGCACTATAGCATGTATCATATAAAGACATGCATGATTAACCATGTAAAAAGAAACATTTTTCCATGTACTTTTATCAAGAAGCAACTTGTAAAACTGCGCTGTCACTACTGGGAAAGCTGTTGGTACCTTCTTGCATCACTTGTAACCTTCAGCATTTTCTTCATTTTGCTTCTGATCATGCCTTCATTTGCTGATATAGATCAGATTTGTATGGGAGGCTTGATTATGAGGGAGACACATGAGCTGGATGTGTCCTTGAGTGGGAATAATTCTCACAATTTCTGCACTACATGTTCTAATGGGAGCATGAGAGGAGATATGGCCACCACATCCAAATGTTTGTTCTCTTTTGAGGTGGGCCATAAGATTGATATTCATCCATTTTACAGCCATGGGCAAGTGCTTGATCATGTATTATTGTTACATTCAGCCATTTACTATCCTTTAGTAGATGTGATGAATCATGTACATTGCTTGCCATGTAATTTTCTGAAGTTGCAGTGGATGGGACTGCGCTGTATCCTTGTGAGAAGTTGTTTGCATCATGTATCATCATGTAAAACCTTCAGAAAACTTCTCATTAGGATGTTCCAGGATTACCATGTCCTATTCTTCATGGATGGATTGTTTTGGGCTAGCTTGTTCTTCATTGTTGGAGGAGCCTTCTTCGGAGGCTTGTTCTTCACTTTGCCATTTGAGGGCAATAATTTTGCAGCCCAGGATTAGCACACACTCTACACTTGTCATAAGTGGAGAGAAGGACAGCATGGGGTAGGCTGTGATGCTTACCATGATCAGAATTCCAACCCACCTTCATTTCCGGAACTTGAGGTGGAAGGAGATTTTCAAGAGTTGCCTTGTTGGGAGGTGGCTCATTTTGTTTGGATGATTGCTTGGGGATGGAGGGTCCACATGAGGGAGATGTTCCTCATTATATTCCAGACTCCATGCCTTGAGTGGAGATTCTTTAGTTCTATCCTTGCAGTTGCTTGGGGACAAGCAACATTTGGGAGGGGAGGACTGTAATGTTCCAAATTTTTCTTCAATAAATTGGAACATTAATTTTTTTCTAAATTCATTTAGGAGATGAATAATCGTGTAAGGAGGCTTGATTGATAATAAAAATCCCTCTAGTATGAGAAGGGATCAACCGTGGAACCAGATTTCACACCCTCATGTGTGAAAGGAGATATTTGCAAAGAGGTTTGACCAAGTAAACCAGCGTAGGGTATGAGGTGGAAAGCACTACATGAAAACCAGGGAAAATTTTAAGAACCCCCCTAAATTTATATATATAATAAATGGGCGAATCCCCATGATACATAGGAAAAATGGAAGGTGATTTTATTAATAATATAATATGTATATATAATTTTTTGGCGAATCTCTCACGAGATTATATTATCTTGTAAAATCATGCGAATCACCAAATACAAATAGGCGAATCACTACTACAAAATGGTGAATCGTTGTCTGGTTCGGGGTGTTGGTTCCAGATATGGTAGTTGAACCGGGAGTAGAAGGAAGAGACAGACCAAGACCAAACGCATGGCGTTATCGATCGCATGAGAGAGTAGTTCTCGTGCGATGCTGGAAAATGCGTTCTTCTAGTTCTGCTAACCGTAGTGTTGTTGCTCATGCTACTACTAGCACTGATATTGAGGTTGGAGAGGAGTTTGAGGAAGCATGGAAGTTAGCAGTGGTGGAGAATTACAAAGAGTACCCCATGATGGGCTCCATTTTGCCCTTTGGTATTTGTGCCTGCAAGATCTTCTGTCCATTGAACCAACAATTAACCGTTCAACCAACAATCAACTTGACTGAGTTGATTAGGTACGAGTCAACTTAGACTAATCTTCAAAACTATGCTTTTCACTATCCCATATTTATCACACTAATGCTACACAACATTGTGCATTTGCATCCAACTCTCATGCATGCACACAAAATTTTCATTAACATCTATAACCCTAACCAAGTGAGAATTGATCAACAATTTGCACCAAAGTTTGTTAGTGTTGAAAGTTCATAAGAAATATAGATCCATGGTACCTTAAATAAATTTTGAGATAACCTCCACAAATTCGACCACAATAGAGAAAACTTGTGATAAATTTTAAACCTACAAAAATTAGGATTCATGTTCCTAAGAACGATCATAAGAAGTAGTTGGCATATAGGTCGAGTTTTGAGCCTTGACACATTGATAATGCAATGGCTTAGGTCAAAACTCACACATTGAAAAGTCATCAATGAAGAGAAGACAAGATCGTTATGAATTACACATACTCCAAACTTCGTACCAAATTCTACTTAGTTGTCTGCAACTCAACTATACATAATCTTATAGTAAATAAAAATTCCACAAAGCCTTCTTCACATAGCTAATAAATGGCCATTGGAAGAGCACCCCTTATATAATAGTAATAGTAGCAATCAATAGATTATTTCATATTGAACTTCATAGCCCTCGCACTCCTATGTATTGTATGATGTATTCAACTTGCATTATCAAATATAGATAAAATCATACTTTTGATTGATCCATTTAAAACATACTTGTGCACAATGTTGAATGCAATGCCAGTCAAGGAGTAAAGTCGGTTTAACGTGTAATGATCTATAAAATAATGGAACATAGACTGATTTCATTAGATATAGGTAACCCTCTGAATGTAGACCATTCCTTGAAGAAAATTTTTATTGATGAGGAATTTAATACAATTTTCAATTTTCGAGCTAAAAATATTATTTCTATAGATTTGTGTATGGGGTAAACAATAAATAAAAAATTTAACTATCCTTGGGGTGGTCAATATTTATAAATTTTATTTATACTTGCTTTACCATGTATATCAGATACCTATCAATCACAGACATGAAAAGTTGTGGAATTCATGCTCTGAAAACACAACCAACCTTTATTATTACCAATATTAACTTTTATATAGTAGCACATATGTAGATAAAATTTCCAGCTTCCAAAGAGACAAACTTGTTTCTCCAACATGATGGCACATTCTTAACTACTAACATTTCTAATTGCTGAATGTAAGAAAGCTTTCTAAGTACATATAATCTACTGCGAGGCTTGAACTCCTCGACTATGTTCTTTTTTACCATGTATCTATAGGCTGTAGCCTTCTTGTTGTTTGAAGAGGAGTTGTCTATTATCAGAACTACCTTCCCTACCTCTGATGCCTTGAAGGAATTGCAAATTGACTCATCAGATGAAGACAACTTTCTGTTCTTGTCAATTAGAGTTGAATAGCTTCCCTATGCACTCAACACAAACTCTGACCGATAGGAAACATCCCACCCACCAACTATGAGGTCCCACAGAATTGTTGCTCCCGCCTGAACAACAGACAACTTGAATGTGAGAATTCAAAAACAAAGAAAAATCCCAATCACAGATATCTTGAGGATGAACTTGATCTCAAATCCAACACCCATAAAATTTATATCCAAAACTAAAACTCATTAAATTTGGAAGTATATTGGAAACAAAACCGAGGCAAAAGAACTAAATTTTAATGCAGGAACTGACACAAAATATGCAAACTTGAGCAATTTTTGACGTAGATTATTTTGTTTGACAAAATAGATCAAGGAAGAAAGGCCTCAGGGAAGATCACACTAGATTAGGGGTAAGTAAAAACCACCAAGGTGAAGCATGGGAACAAGAATACAACAAAAAATGATCTATAATTTTGTTCAATCAGTGATCCATCCATAGGACAAAATTTTTCTCCTAGGGGTTACCCACTTGGGTGTGTAACAAAGCCCATCAAACAGTTTATGAAGTTGTTGACCCTTCTCCTCTAAGAGTGAAAATAAAATGACATAGGAGCGATAGAGGAAAGAGAGATATTTGGTGTAGAGGATTTTGGACGCCCTTAATCTTCTCATTAACCTGAAGAATATGAGAAGTTAGAGATCTGTTTTCAAAGCAGCAGTAAATTTAAAGTGGCCAGTCGAGGATATGATAGCTGCTCAGGTGAAAGAGAATTTGGAAAGGATCAAGAAGATAGTAAAGATATGCATTTTTAGCACAGATTCTGCCACAAAAGCTCAAAAAGAATAATGGACACTGGCACTTGGTTCTCAAAATGATGACCGGCCTCAGATCCTTCATGTAACATAGCTCAGGTCCATCCCGCCAAGCGAGAGAGGGATCCCAGCATGGACGATAGGTATAAAACATATCCCTTCTACATTCGATAGTAGAAATTTCTGCATACTTCCAGATCATGACCCATTATATTTGGCAAAAGTTGGAGTCAATATGCTGACAGTCAATAGGAAGTCTGTGATCCATCCTACAGCAATGGAGAACCAAACACAAGGAGAGCCTGCAGCTCAAGAGTAACTCTGTGCCATGGAAATATATTCTCTTTTTGAGATTTCATTTTCAGATAGCAGCAAAAGTAATAACATGGGATAATACAATAGTAATCTGGTTTACCGGTTTATAGCTTAACAAAAAACAAGCGGTTGTCCTTATCAAACCTGTAATGCAATTTTAGGTTGTTTAGATGAAAAATATAGAATCAGAAGCATAGATCTTGCTAGAACTGATCCACTTGGGTTTATTTTCAGAAACTTTAAAAATCTCAGTACTTTTTGTTAAAATGGAAAGGTTGATTTATCTTCAAAACCATGTTTTGATGTCCAGATTCCAGGCAGAATTGCATCTTAGGATGAAGTTAAAAATCCTAGTGGATATCTATATGAAATCCTTGTAATCTTGCTTGTATATTAACATAATATCTTTCTATTTACCCAAAAAAAAATGACAATAGATGTTTTGTTGCATTAGAATTGGCATTGATAAGATACTGCAAGGAAACTAAGTGATCAATATTACTTTTCCCTTTCTTGTGGTTTCTTGACATTACTTCAGTTTTAGGAAACTCGAATGAGATATCAAGATAAGCCGCAGATCATATCCAGCTGTTCTGGATTAAACTTCACAGCATGAAACTAAGTTGAGGACAAAGCCCTTGATCCATGACAGGCTACTTGAGTACTCAGATATCTTGTAATGACAAAAGGTCCATGTCTTATCAACATTGGCTTTTAAAAAATCTTTGATTTCACTGAAACTATAAAATTTTCCAGTCCATTAGGTATCTCAAACAAGTATTTCAAGTTTCAACCAGTGGAACAATCCCCGAAATACCTGCTGCTAAGCTTCTAAACGAGTGTGGATGTAAAAAATGCCCCGAAACACTATTGTAGCTTTGCTTGGTTTATGATCCATTTGGTAACATTGTATCAACAAGGAAGTTAATAAACAAAAATTACTAATTAAATTCACTACTGACAAAATATTAATAAAGCAAATACCCAACCGAACTAAAAAAAAGTAATAGATCTCTGTAAAGACTTTAAGTTCCATATCATATCATTAAATTCCAAGATGCTTATAGTGAGAAATATACAAAACCAGGGAAGGTTACAGAGAAGAGTTCTGATGTGATCTGTACTTTTGATAATGGAATAGACTGGGATAACAGGTTCATGTTACTCAGCAATTTCTTTCCTTGTTTTGCAATCCCAAAAGGTTTTTCCGCTTAGCAAGCTGGAAAAGTAAAAAGCACCTAAAAATCAGGTCACATCACCTCAGGTTACCATGCTTCTGTATTCAAAATTTGTTACATCACCTCCACTCTTACCATGCTTCTGCTTGAAAATATCATGATATACAGTGACAATGTTACTTGTTGAATCCTAACAAATGGAAAAAAAAACTGCAATAAAATGTCATTGCATCTGCACACCAACCTTGATATTTTTAGGCCAGCATCCTCTGTGGTCCCTCAAACACGAATATCCATATGACAGGAACCAATATTGTAATCAACTACAGGCATCACTTAGCTTCAGAATTGGGATCTCGATTCATATTTAGGACCTTTAGTATTCAAAGCAATTTCAGAATGCAATTTTCAAAGAAAACTTTTAAACTGATGTTAACTCTGCTCTTGTGATTTCCTTCGCTTTGGATTTAATTTATTCATTTCCAACCTCTTTTCCCTCTACTTATGTGCTCCCTATCATCGCACTGGGAATTGGAAGCAAGGAATTTACAAGTGCAATAGCTTCATCCAAAAAGGACTTTGAAAGCCATCGCTTTAACTGAATCTGATGACATATAATGTGGCCCTTTTTCCATGCAGCATAGCTAACGGGTGCTTCTAGGTCCTTGAGAAATGAATACACTGCCTTTGAAATGGGAAACCCTCTTGCATCTTTTTTTCTGTGCAGATTCACCTTGTCTGAAATGAATATACATAAGATGTTGGAAAATCTAATTTAGTTAAAATATGGCAGGCATCCTAACGAAAATAAAAATAAAAGACAAAATTTTACTAGAAAGAAAGAAAGTGAGCTCCAAACCATAGCTTAATTAAATAAATTAGCTAAGAAAACCATACACAGTGACTATGTTGGCAAGCTGAGGAATATCTTCTTCATCAAGAACCAATCTTTGTATATCAATAAGCCAGACTGAGAGGGATGTCAATGCAGCACCAACAGACATTCTGATTGCAACAGAAAAATGGAAGGAATTATTTCATCAAACGAACCTGAATGAGAGCACCACCTTTCAACTTACATCATTATGGTCTTTAAAATAATAATTAGAGTCAAAATATGATAATAAATTACTCAAGAATCAAAAAAATAGTCGAACGAGGTATTATGAAAGGAAAATTGAACCACAATGATGTAAACCTATACACAGTGCATGAGAGCCAAAGTAAGATATAGATATCCATGCAGAATACAGAGCTCAAAAATACAGGCACAATTGTGTGTGTCATGCAGAGAGTGCTGTGCTGCAATGAGAGTTGAACTGTTGAACCTATACATGAGAAAAAGGTAAATTCTAGAGAATCCCTTAGCAGAGACTGGACAGACACAATAAAAACAGAGAGGATTCACAGTGCATGAGAGCTAAAGTAGCACATAGACGCCCATGCAGAATATAGAGCTAAAAAATACAGGAACGGGATGTGAGCATTGTAGAAAATAACATGTTGTAGATCATTGTGTTTAAGACAAAATGTGTGCATGAGCAAAACATGTGCCCTAACCCATGTAGCCAAAAGAGAAAATCACATGAATGTATGCCCTATCAAATGACACAATGCCCAAAGGGAGGTTGATTGTAGAAATAAAACAATGATATTTTTGAAGAGCATAGTGCGAGAAGAACATAGTGAATTTTTGTGCTCTAGAACACAAAAAATATTACTGTATACCAAGTCTTTGAAGTAGAGGTAACCACATAAATTCTAGAAGGGCACACAGGTGCAGATGAAACTCGTAGATAGAAATATTATTTTTATTTGTATAGGGTAGAAGGTCAAAAGTTTCTAAAGGTATTTGATTTCCTAAACTACTGCGTTGACATATTATTTTCATGGAGCAGAGGAATTGAAGTTTAACAAAATTATTTTGGCATGAAAAACCCAAAGAAAATCTCATATCGAAAACATTGTTTTCGATGATTGTTGAATATTGCACATAAGCATGCCTTTCTAAAACAAAACCACGAGTCTTGTTCAAAATCTCTTTTAATTTACCCAGAAAATTAGATTTTCATAATAATTTTTGAAGGAAAATATGAACATGCTTACCCCCATGAATTTTTGATGTAGCATGGTGGATAGAGGAAGGTACCATGCTACCACAATGAGGAAAGCCCAATTTCCCATGGCTTGGAAGGGAGATGGAGTCACTAGCTTGTTTTGAAAGGTATCAAGAAAACTTGGGCAATGGAGGAAGGCTAATAGGTTATTTGAGATTGAGAATAGATCTTGATATGAACCATAGGGTTTGAGGTTGATGTTATATGAGTAGTTATCTTATGTGTCAACAAGTAGATGTATAACAACACATTAATAAAGGAAAGAAAATAAACTAGGGTTTATTTTTTGAGTCCTTTGGTCAGATGATTTACTTGCAAGGAAAGAAAGAGAACTTGAAATGTAGGAAAATGCAATTGAGCTAACCCATTTTCAATCCAAATGCACATTACAATCAGGAAGCATTAGGATTTTTCCCCTTTTCACTTTGATGTGCAAGCAAACTGGAAGAATAACCTATATGGTTTATCGATTCCCTATGTGGGCAAAGCCATTAAGCTATATGTGAGATTGATAAAGCAAGAGAAAGAGTGAGAAAGGGAAGCTGCTTGCATTGAGATCCAAGACAAATACCAAGCAAGCATAGAAGGCTTAGGATCCTATGTCAATATACTTGCAAACTTACTGAGGATCCCTTGCAAAACATAGTTCATCATTTATGTTCTATAATATGCAATAGTGGAAACACACCAAACAATCAAACATACATTGTAGAGTTAATTAATCAATGCAAGTATGAAAATCCTTTGTTCCATCAATGAGAAGGTACATTCCCCATCCAATGTTTTTTTGGAACCTTCCTTGAATTTGCTTTTGGGAGACCAAGATGTGCGTATGAACATATTCGAAGACACCCTAGAGTGTCTAAACAAGCCAAAAGGAGAGACTGCTAGTTGAGGAAGACTCGAGGTGGCTGGAGGGTTGACGATACAATAGATCCAAGTAGTGTAAGTGCGTGAAAAGTGGAGATGAGAGAGCTAGGTCACTAGCTTGTTTTGAAAGGTATCAAGAAAACTTGGGCAATGGAGGAAGGTTAATAGGTTATTTGAGATTGAGAGTAGATCTTGATATGAACCATAGGGTTTGAGGTTGATTTTATATGAGTAGTTCTCTTATGTGTCAACAAGTAGACTGCTTGTTTAGGAAAACCCGAGGTGGCTGGAGGGTTGAGGAGAAAATAGATCCAAGTAGTGCAAGTGCGTGAAAAGTGGAGATGAGAGAGATAGGTCACAATTTGATGCATAGCTGAAAGAGTTACTACATGTGGGAGATTAGATAAATATATTAGTGTTATGCACCAACCACAAAATTACTTTTTCAATAAGTTAAAGTAAGAGAGATGATGTACCAAAGCCGCAAGATGAGTTCTTATCAATTTAGAGGTTTCTATTATGTCCTTCTTACCACTGTTATGACTTATATCAGAATTATAAAAGCGTATATCAGACCTTATAAACAATATGACAGTCCTCCAAAATCACATAGAACACCATAAATGCAATGACATAAATCTTTCTTATTACTTGAGATTAAATGTATGATGATTATGAGCATTTGTTAATGAGTTCTAGGATGTGTATTCAGAGATTTTACCACTGTTATGAGATGCCTTTAGATCTAATTTAAAACAGTGAGGAAAAGGATAGGATTAGAGAGCAAACC
This sequence comes from Pinus albicaulis, assembly GCA_034641835.2. NCBI lineage: Eukaryota > Viridiplantae > Streptophyta > Pinopsida > Pinales > Pinaceae > Pinus > Pinus albicaulis. Next base: position 1,296,652,164 of record CM076583.1, on the reverse strand, counting down.
CCTAGGCCTAAGGGCATTGTGGATGAAAAAATGAGTTTTCCTTATGCACTAAAGCTTCCTCAAATACCTGCAACACAAATATTAGCTTGAAAAAATGATATATCATACCTTTATTGACTGAAGTTGGGGGCTCTAGGGCTGGTTGGTAGACTAGAGAGGACTTGAGCCCTTGAAAACTCCGTCAATCAGTGATAAAGCCTACAAAAACAATTATTAGCTCAACATAGCATAAATCAATGATACCATGAGACAAGAAAACACTTAAAACCCCGACCAAACCTACCATAGGCCTGAAAAACAAATATTAGTATCAAAATCAAGTGTTAAACCCTACAAGTAAGCTAATGCAAGACTATAACAATAAGAAAAATGCCCAAATACGGTTGCGGCTAGAAGAAAACCCCTCTAGGGGCTGCAGATAGGAGGGATAGGCCTCCTAGAGGCTGTGGCTTCTCAAAAAAAGGCCTTTTATAACACAGTATACCACAAGGTTTAGAATTTTTGATGCCTTTTATCCCTTCAGGTTGTTGGTCTTGTTCTGCAAACCACTCATTCAAGACAGTGTCAATGACTATAATATCATGCCAGCAAACTCTAGAAGATCTTCATGCTTAGCGAAACTGTATGATCTTCAGAATTTACTCACCGCAGGTATACTTCAGTTAGGTCCACAGGAGGACTATCATGAATACTTTAGGATTATTGTCATACAAAAGGTTATTGTCACAAGGGTGTTTTATCAAAATACTGCAATGATAGTCATTTAATCATGCATTGGAAGATCAGATCGTGGATGCTCTATGCACTCTACTTGAATTACTACCATATCCTGCCCTTTTTTCTTTTAATTTCCTTTAGAGTACAGGGCAGAAGAACTTTAGATCATTAGCAAAAATTCAAGCTTCTTACATCAAATATATGCAATTAGATTCACCGTTTTAACCAATGCCTATTGTGAGAGCACAATTATCATCTATAGAGATTGCTAACAGTGATCTTCAAATGAAATTACCAACTAGAATATGAGCCACTTATACAAGCAATCACTTTAACACTTTGTTGTTAGTTTAGGGGCACTTATATGCAACCATTAGATGCAAATAGAGACAAAAGCAAGACTATGCCAATGATGCAATGCAAGACATGGGGGAAGCGAGGAATGATCAGCAAGACAACAATCACTTTATTTCAATATATTTCCACAATGATTAGCTCAACCACAAAATTACTTTGCCAATAACTTAAAGTAAGAGAGATGATGCACCAAAGCCACAAGATGAGTTCTTATCAATTTAGAGGTTTCTATTATGTCCTTCTTACCACTGTTATGAATTATATTGGAATTATAAAAACGTATATCGGACCTTATAAACAATATGGCAATCCTCCAAAATCACATAGAACACCATAAATGCAATGACATAAATCTTTCTTATTACTTGAGATTAAATGTGTGATGATTATGAGCATTTGTTAATGAGTTTTAGGATGTGTATTCAGAGATTTTACCACTGTTATGAGATGCCTTCAGATCTGATTTAAAACAGTGAGGAAAAGGATAGGATTAGAGAGCAAACCCCTAGGCCTAAGGGCATTGTGGATGGAAAAATGAGTTTCCCTTCTGCACTAAAGCTTCCTCAAATACCTGCAATGCAAATATTAGCTTGAAAAAATGATATATCATACCTCTATTGACTGAAGTTGGGGGCTCTAGGGCTAGTTGGTAGAATAGAGAGGACTTGAGCCCTTAAACTCCGTCAATCAGTGATAAAGCCTACAAAAACAATTGTTAGCTCAACATAGCATAAATCAATGATACCATGAGACAAGAAAACACTTGAAACCCCGACCAAACTTACCATAGGCCTGCAAAAAAAATATTAGTATCAAAATCAAGTGTTAAACCCTACAAGTAAGCTAATACAAGACTATAACAATAAGAAAAATGCCCAAATACAATTGCGGCTAGAAGAAAAACCTCTCTAGGGGCTGCAGATAGGAGGGATAGGCTTCCTATAGGCTGTGGCTGCTCAAACAAAGGCCTTTTATACCACAATATACCACAAAGTTTAGAATTGTTGATGCCTTTTAGGATCCCTTCAGGTTGTTGGTCTTGTTCTGAAAAACACTCATTCAAGACAGTGTCAATGACTATAATATCATGCCAGCAAACTCTAGAAGATCTTTGTGCTTAGCGAAACTGTATGATCTTCAGAACTTACTCACCGCAGGTATACTTCAGTTAGGCCCACAGGAGGACTACCATGAAGAATTTAGGATTATTTTCATACAAAAGGTTATTGTCACAAGGGTGTTGTATCAAAACACTGCAATGATAGTCAGTTAATCATGCATTGGAAGATCAGATCGTGGATGCTCTATGCACTCTACTTGAATTACTACCATATCCAGCCCTTTTTGCTTTTAATTTCCTTTAGAGTACAGGGCAGAAGAACTTTAGATCATTAGCAAACATTCAAGCTTCTTACATCAAATATATGCAATTAGATCCACCGTTTTAACCAATGCCTATTGTGAGATCACACTTACCATCTATAGAGATTGCTAACATTGATCTTCAAATGAAATTACCAACTAGAATATGAGCCACTTATACAAGCAATCACTTTAACACTTTGTTGTTAGTTTAGGGGCACTTATATGCAACCATAAGATCCAAATAGAGACAAAAGCAAGACTATTCCAATGATGCAATGCAGGACATGGGAGAAGCGAGGAATGATCAGCAAGACAACAATCACTTTATTTCAATATATTTCCACAATGATTAGCCCAACCACAAAATTACTTTGCCAATAACTTAAAGTAAGAGAGATGATGCACCAAAGCCGCAAGATGAGTTCTTATCAATTTAGAGGTTTCTATTATGTCCTTCTTACCACTGCTATGACTTATATCAGAATTATAAAAGCGTATATCAGACCTTATAAACAATATAACAGTCCTCCAAAATCACATAGAACACCATAAATTAAATGACATAAATCTTTCTTATTACTTGAGATTAAATGTGTGATTATTATGAGCATTTGTTAATGAGTTTTAGGATGTGTATTCAGATATTTTACCACTGTTATGAGATGCCTTCAGATCTGATTTAAAACAGTGAGGAAAAGGATAGGATTAGAGAGCAAACCCCTAGGCATAAGGGTGTTGTGGATGAACAAATTAGTTTCCCTTATGAACTAAAGCTTCCTCAAATACCTACAACGCAAATATTAGCTTGACAAAATGATATATTAGACTTCTATTGACTGAAGTTGGGGGCTATAGGGCTGGTTGGTAGACTAGAGAGGACTTGAGCCCTTGAAAACTCCGTCAATCAGTGATAAAGCCTACAAAAACAATTGTTAGCTCAACATAGCATAAATCAATGATACCATGAGACAGGAAAACACTTGAAACCCCGACTAAACTTACCATAGGCCTGCAAAACAAATATTAGTATAAAAATCAAGTGTTAAACCCTACAAGTAAGCTAATACAAGACTATAACAATAAGAAAATGCCCAAATACGGTCGTGGCTAGAAGAAAAACTCCTCAAGGGGCTGCATATAGGAGGGATAGGCCTCCTAGAGGCTATGGCTTCTCAAACAAAGGCCTTTTAGGCATATGTCTTGCCAAGGGAGAGGCCTTAAGCTTTCTTATTTTTCTGAGAATTGTAGTAATGAAATTGTAGATAATTTTTAGCCTGCCAAAATTGCCGTGAAGCCAAAATTCTCTTTTGAACACGGATAATGTGGATATTGTTAAGATTTTGAATTCATGGTAATAGTTCACCGCAGACATATATGAAACCCTGAAAGCTGACATGGAATACTTAGAGAGAACTCTCAAAAATGTATGATATAGCCTACAATACATCATATAAAAAATATAAATTACAAGATCTAACCATCAAACCCGCTACTGTCTTCACACCATATCTGAAAGAAAACTCTGCTACGATTATTCACAGAAGCTGCAAAACTGACCTAACTAAACTACTCCCTAGTCTTACTCCAAACGCAGAAAAAGACTCCATTGTCGAATCCAGTGCAGAGGCAAGCTTTACCCTGCAACCATACTGGATATTGGGGGCGAATGCAGTTCCAAAACACTCCAGCGTAGTAAATCGAGGGCGAATACAAATAAAAACAATCCAGACCAGTAAATGCGGAGGCGAATCCAACATTTATGTTTTATGCGCTCTTATTTTTTTAGGCTAAAGAATAATAATTATTTATTTTTAAAACAATTTTGGGGCTAATTATACAAAACTATACAAAAAGGTTTTATATAAAAAATTCGCCCCACTAAAATCTAAAACCCCTTAAATTTCACCCTTGGGCTAAAATTCGCCCCTAAAATTTTCCATGATGACAACGTAGGAGGGAAAGCTTCTAGAGGAAGGGAAACCCTAATTCGAAGTAGGGCCCATGGAGAGTCTTCATATATGGAGAGGAGAAGAGCTATTTTCCATTCATGCATATGTTTATGATATTGAGCTGGTCATTTCGACTTCTTGAGCACGCTGGTTGTTTAACTAGTCTGCAGCACTGTTTAGTGCACCGAGTGTCTCCGTTTGGAGATCTCACCCTCAGCCCAGGGGGACTTCGAGTGCCTGCTCGGGTGAGGTTTTTCCATCAGTATTTTGCAGGAGAATTGGTGATTGGATTTCATAATGGAGCAACATATTCATAAACTCCTCCACATCATTATTGCTACAGCAACATAATACTGTGTTGTAGGGTGTTGCAGTGGAGACTCCACAACACCTCTTCCATTGCTTGTTTTTCAGAGGGAGAGTATTTCTTGCCTTAGGATCAGTTTGGAAGCTTTAGATCTTATTTGCAGATCTTGGCATCAGACCAACTCATATTCTTGCCCCTACTGGGCAGTTTGCTCCTGTAACTGCGTTATTTTCATAGTGCAATTTCTGCAGGGTTTTGCAGATTGATTGGAGGGCGAGATCTCAAGTGTAAGGATAAGCCTTCCACTTTGGAGCCCATTGGAGAGGGTTTAATTAAGATCTTTCATCTTATTCAGACTTCTCTATTGAGATCCATATTTGAGTTGCAGCAGCTGCCCATCAACTCTAGCATTTTTGCCATTTTGTATATTTCAGCCAATCCTATGAAGGATTGATGTGTTTGTGCTTCTAAGGGTTAGAGCTTTGCTCCCCTACTATATTTGAGCCATATAATGTCATATATTTCAGTTATTATGTGATATGGAGTAGTACCTCTTATAAACTATGTCCTCATAGCTTGGGTTTATGCAGAAATAGCACTGTTCCTTCATATTCATGTACATGTATTATTGAGGCTTGCATTGCCTTTCTTGAGAGGTTGTTTCCTCAAGACTTGTACACTCTTTTGTTGCTATACATTATTATTGGCTATATGTTCATATTCTTGTATCACAACTCGTTGTATAATGCTGTCTCTTCATGGTATGCTCATGTATGCATTTGCATATTGCTGTAACTCACTTTTGAGTGGGATTCTTCAAGCAGCTCTATAGACAGAGTTTGAAAAGGGCCAGATAGCCTCCGGATCTCACACTTCCTTGAGAAGGTGACACATCTGGTCAATGCCCTCTCAGTCAATCTCTGGAATAGATTTCTGATTGCTGACATTTCTGAAAAAGGAATATTACAGGCACATGGCCCACAACTATCAAACCAGGAACAATATTTGTAACATCAAGATCAGGCCGTTGAAGAACAAATTGAAGGAAACCCTAGCCAAGCAAAAGGACAAGGGAAAACTTGATATAATTTATGATGCCTCCTTGGTTGCTCGAGACACCTCATCAGCACTTCATTCACCAATTTTGAAGGTTTTTGGGCAACTTTTTTCATTATTGGTTATTTTGCAAATTTTAACACAATTTTTGCACAGTGAGCCTGTCAAAAGTTTCTTCTAGGTGCCTCAAAATGAAAAACGAAGACCGCCATTGGATTCATAAGGCAGTAAAAATGAAATTTTTACACTTTTCACACCCCATTTGGACAATATGGCTAGGATAAATGGCCAAAAACACCTCAAAAATGACATTTATGTCCTCATTTTTAGGCAGGCGCTGCGCTCCTCACAAGTCTTTGGAGATTCAAATTTTGAAGGGATAAACCTCATAATTTTTGGAAACCAAGTACATTTTTGGAAACTATACAGGAAAATATTTCCAATGAGCTATCCTGAGCTCAATTTGGCCATTAGAAACCCCCTAAAAAATTGGCTTGAAGTTGGCGCTGCGCTCCTGAGAATTGCCTGATTTTTCTGATTTTTTCCTAGTATTATGAGTTTGACCATGGAAAATGTGAATTTTACTGATGCAAATGATGGATGTAAATGTAATTAATGTGATTTTGAGTTACTTAAGGGTAAATAAGTTAGGTAAAAGTATTTTTGAGGATGAATGAATCAATTTCACCAAAGTTAGGGATGAGTCAGCTTGACCTCCCTACACTTTAGGTTTGTCGTTCAACTTTTTGTGGATCAACTCCTCAACTCAGGGATTTGACCCCTGAGGTTGGGAGAAGTTGTTTCATGTATATATCTTTCACTTCTGTACTCATTTCATAGGTTGGATTTTGTTGTATTGATAAGAGACACTAGTGTATTCATATTTTGGCAGGAATATATTGGATGAGTTGCAGCTATTTTGGTGGGATTCTTGTGGTACTGTATTTTGACATAGTTTCTTCTTTTGTTTCATATGTATGAGTTTTTTGTACATTCCATGTTCATTCCACTTCTAAGATATGTTTGATTCTCAAGTATGATAAGCAGAATACATATTTTATGCTCTGTTTTGGGAGAATCATCATAATTCGTTTCATTTATTTAGTTTAAAAATGATTCATGTATTGACATGCTCTTTTTAGCACCTCACAAGTCTGATCCATATCACCTAAAAACCGTAAAGTGTTAAAGTACCTACCTACCTTTCCCATTATATGCTTGCAATTCTAATCTTATTTTCCCTAATCTAGTTACCTCTTTGACCTAATTCACTCATCCAGCACCCAAATCAACCAATGAAAACCCCTGTGCTACTATACCTAGCCTAAAACTTAATTGATCCAACCCTCTTGGTTGTGATCCTTTAGAGAGAGCCCTCTCTTTCCTAGTAGGGCTAGCTACTTGGCGAGATCTTGGTCTGTAATTACTGTTGCTAGTCTCTTCTAAGCCTTCGAGAAACGGTGGAGTGTTAACACAATGAACACCACTAGCTCCAATAATGGAGCGTTGGAGCCACTCCTTTCTTTGTAAAAGAACTAGATATTATCTCTATTTCTTTGTTGGTGGAGCCAAAGTGAAAATTCCTTTTCTCATACAATGAGGGCATATCTATAACTAAGGGTGACTCTTTGACTACCGTCATGAATGTTTGACTTCCTATGAATTTTCCACTTACGCAACTCTTTACATTCATGTGTGTCCTTTGGACTTCAACTTTACAATAAATTTGTTTACAATGGATATAATATACAATGGTGATGTGGCGATATAACTACTCATGACATGACATGACATGACACTGCTGACATGGATTTCTTGATGACATGGCAATATCAGGCCATTTTTGATTCTAAGAATTAAGTGTCTCCATGAAATAGGTCTCCTTCACTCCTCTGCAAGCCTTGGTGATAAAGAGTCTTCAATGATATCAAGTCTTGAAAGTGGTCACAAACTAGTGTCCTTTCACTTTCTCTTGATCGATCATCTTGTAAGTTCAGATGCAAGAGTGTCTTTGAGCATACTTTCCTCCTTCCTTTATTCCTTTATCATCTAGCCATGATTTGATGGGTAACCTTTTCCTGTAATTCATGGATGATAGGACAACATCAATCTGAAAACCCCTAGTCTAAGATGATGCATTCTGATCCATAAATTGCACCCAAGATAGTTGGTAGATTGGGAAACGAGGCTTAGTGACTGCGCTTATAGGCAAGGGGAAACCCTGGGCCTTGAGACTGCACAATGCGCAGTTCAAACTAGGCTGAGGGACATTACTGCATAGTTTCTTGAGTGAGAGGGGACAAGCAGCCAGGATGACAGCTGGGAAATCCAACTGCACAGTTCAAGAGGTCAAGGAGGTCGGGATGACTGCGCAGTACGTGGTTCTAAGGCTGAAGGGATGAGCTTGTGTCTTTAATTTTTGAAGTGCATAGTTCATGATACGTTAGAGGCCTCAACTATGCAATTTTTGGGGTCAAGGTCGGGTGTTGGTCACCGAAAATGCACAATGAGGCAATTCTTGTGAGGATAGCACTACACCGTGAACAATGCCAACATTAGGGTCATATCCAGAGGATTGATACTACACAGTGTTCAACTCAAGGGAGGCCCAAAGAGGCTAAGTCGCTTGGTCAGGAAGTTTTCCAGAAAATAAATAAGTGTGGAACAAGTGAGATTGATGTGAGCATTGATAGATTTTGATTGTGATCGCACACTCAGCATACTTTATGACTCAAACAACATAGATCATCCAAGACACACACACAAATAATTATCCTCCATGTAACAACTTTGTGATCAACTATGACAAGTGTGACACCAAATATACACTGTACGATGACTGTGACGACACTTGTGCAGCGGTGTTCAGAACTTTGGAAATGAGTGCGACGAGTTCTTACATAGTTAGGACAACTCATTTACACACAAGTGGACTCTTGGAATCACTGAAACAAGCTCACACTTTCACTATAATAGCCAACATGCCAAAGGCGACACTTTTCCTATCTTGTGAAAGGGATCAAGAGAGAAATAGAATGAACTTCAAAGTTTGCAAGAATCATGAACAAGACCAAGGAAGGCTCAGAAATTCGGGTATAGGCCAAAATTTTGGAGGGGTTGTATTGGTTACAACACTTGGCAAAAAATTAATAGGACTCCAAATTCTATTTTTCAATTAACTTATATTGTGCAGGGCCTTGATTCTTTAGGGAGTATTGATTCATCGTGCATATTGCTTTGGTTTCCCCACTTACCATGTGAATAGACCAAGTCCCCATCATGCCACCTCGATTTCACTTGAAATATATTTAGCTTGCTCACAAAGTTTCAAATAGGGGGAGGGTAATGAAGCTCACTATTTAATATTTCCAGAGTATAAGTTTTCATCTCTGGTGTTGCTCCGCTGCCAACAGGCCTGGACAGTACCCCAACGAAGTCACTTCAAGAAATACAAACATTGCTTCGCTGCCAGCGAGCCTGAACAATACCCTGACTGAGTTGCTTGCTTCACCTCTCTGCGTAGGAATCCTTTCTCTTCTTTCACCTTTATTTATTATTTTAAAATAGTATTTTTCATTGGTACTTATTTATTATTGGCGGAAGAGGGATCCCAACTTATTGAGAGAAGGAGAGGTTGTTCCTTTAGAGAAGTATATATGTTCCTTTGATTTAGTTTTGATCATTTAGATTTTCCCCTCCTCCCCTTTTACTGATTGGATAAGCATGAAAATACCAAAACAAAATAACTGAATATGGGCACAAGGTTTCTCGGGTAGACACGAGTTCATGGTTATCCCAAGGCTCTCCTTATAGATGGATTGTGTTTTCCGTCGGAACTTCATCGACCAAAATACATAACCAACATAAGGAAGACATACCAACAACTAACCAAATGTTGAAGTGTCACAAGGCTCATTAGATTTCATCCACACACACAATCATAGAAACCAACCCGAGGAAAACACTTTATTCATAAGACAGATAAAATATGAAAACAAAGAAGACAACAAAACAAAAATAAGGAAAATGATGAAAACAAACTATGTACATAGTGCAGGGAAAGACCCCATATTTTATTGAAAAGAATGTATGATATCTTGGCCATTGACAGGGAGAGAGTGAGTATTCCCGTCAAGTGATTGAATAGTATAGGTGCGTAGGCCAAGCTTCTCGTGCACAGTGAATGGTCCAATCCACAAGGATTGAAACTTAGTGTGTTTTCCTCTGTCTTTGTGGTATTTACCCCATTTCAAGACTAAGTCACCCACACTAAAGTTGTCCTTCCTTACAAAGTTGCTGCAAGACCACTTCTTAATACAACTTTGATAGAGTGAGATTTTCGCTTTGAATTTCTACTCTTCTTCCTGAAACCTACGAAGGATGTCCATCTTATGTCATATTGGAAAACATGGCTTGCCATGGGTTTCTTGGAAATATTTGAGAGCAAGAAAGTAGATGTCGGTAAGGAGGATGGTTTCAATTTGGTGCACCAAGAAGTAAGGGGTGGAACTTAGGGTAGGCTTGGGCTTGACTCGATCAGTGCATAAAGCATTTACAAAAGCAGGGTTCAAGTTCCTTTGCTCAGATATAATTGCTTGCTTGATGATGGGGAACAAGTTCTTGGTGAGACCAACCCTTTGAGGGAATTAGTGAAAAAAATACTTCTTTACCATTCCATCATGAAAAATCATAAAGCTATAGTGATGAGAAATGTATTGCATTGTCGAAAACAAGTGATGTAAGAATGTCGAACCTAGAAATAATGTTTTTTTCATACCAGTTATGAATTTCCTACCATTCACCTGTTTCAATGGGATTGTTTTTATCTAAGCTCCACTATTGGGATGAGTCTCTCACTGTGATAAGTTGCAGTGGGGTGGGTGGATTCTACATCTTGCCGACACACCTTTGAAAAAATCAGAGTTCGCGGGAATAAGCACGTGCCATTTTGGTGTACCTATTCCTAATTGGGACCCATGTCGAGTGTTGTGCATGATAAATGATCCGAACATCCAGAAATTTTCTTAGCTCTTTCTAGATAAGGGGTTCAAGCGTGGAATGTATTTTCCGTAGTTTTTTCTTGAACGGTTTGACCCTTTGCCTCATTTGTGTGTCATGCTGGAAAGTATAGGTGTTGTAAAATTTCAACTCTTCACATGTGCATGTGGGTGCATATTGGTACTTCCTGAATAAGCAGGTAAGAATTATCCGCTCCTGTGGTATACGACAAGCACCAAGATTCACACCTTTCAAGATTTTTACTGTTCCTAATTTTTTTTTTTAGGTAATAATGTGGAAATATGAGTTTTGGCATTGAAAGGTCCTCGAAATAAATTTTGCAAGTCATATTGATCTTTCAAAAGTACCACATCTTTGGGGATGGGGTTTCTTTTTCCCTCACTGGTTGCATCATGTAGTGCTTCTTTGTGCTCATCCTTGCTGAGAAATGCCTCCTTGATTGTGTCAATGCTTTCCTGAAAACGAAGTACCTGTTGGTCATCACACACATGTAGATAAGTGATGTTTTCGAGGAGAGATGGTTTATAAAAAATTTTAACAGAAAAACCATCCTTAAGTGGTGACAACCTATCAACAGTATTGGCTAATGTATCTGTAGTTGCGTTTTGGATTCTTGGAATAGGAAAAATAATTAAATCTTGGAAAGGCCAAATTAAATGCCATACCCTTTGTTGACAAAATTTCAAACAAGACAAAACACAATACATGGTATCACATACATGTCATACCATTATTTTTGAATCACCTACTACTTTTAAGGACACATCATTGAGGCGAATGACTCTTTGAATGCTCGAAACGAGTGCTTCATTCTCATCGGTGTTGTTTGTGCACTTGAATTACAAACGGTCTTAGATCAAGTGTTTCCTTTGCGATGGGTTTATCAGAAAGCAACTGGCTCTAGTACCCTCTTGCGTTTTTGTACCATCAAAGTAGAAAGTGTGCAGATTTTATGTACGAGGGTCAATAACTACACTAGTACAAGAATCACTACTACTACCACTAACTGTACATAAGTCATTTGCACCAGTTGGACCAGGAAGGAGCTGCAACTGCGTATCTGATGGGATTGGGGATGGCTGTGGAAGATAGCGCCCCAGTTGTTTCTCCAAGAAGAAATTTCTGAAATTCAGTTCTGCGAAGGTCATGGGTTCATTATGTTTGTTCAAGGGAGTAACATTGTGTTTCATATATAATTCTCAGTCTACTCGAATCTAGTTGTGTCTGCCCTTATGTGGAACCCATAGGTGTTACTAGTATGAAGCAAAGTATCCTTGCAACTTTCTTGACCAGTCTCTACTTAGAAAAAGTCCATTTGCTTCCATTATGTCCACAACTACTATGTTTATGCATAGGTGAACTCGTTTATCGGATGACAAGCGAATGATCACATTTTTTAGTTCACCGATCGCACAGACGTGAGTTATGCCCATCTAAATGATCTGTGTGTCATTTTTGCTCCATGTTGCATTGATTTTATTTACTGTAGAAAATGGCATTATGTTTACTGATGCACCAAAATCAACCAAGAAATTATGTACATTGAAATTGAAATTCTCGAAACTTAGGAGAAAAGGGGGGTAGAGTGTGTTTACTTCCAATGTTAAAGCCTGCAGTATTGATGGGAGAAAATGAGAAGACATACCTGATTCCTTGTTTGAAGTGGAGATGTTACCTTTGGAGGAGGACCCAAGTGCCTATAAAATACTGTCTCGTTGGTTCGTGATATTTGTTAGCTCAAACAACGAAATGTTTGCACAAATCTTCTTCATATATTCTACTATATTATAATCCACATCGAGGAGGGGAGGTAGAGTGTCTAGGGGAGCAACCTAACTTTTAAATTTCGGAGTAATGATCTTATCTTTATCGTTTGTGGAAGTGGTTTTTGTTGAGGAAAATTTCCTGGACTTGCTCTGAGTGTTTTGCATTGAGTTGACCTGCAGATTGATTTTCCTTAACAAGGCTTCTTTGAATTTATGCTTTGTCAACTGCATTGTAGTATCCATCCCTTGGCTTCTTAAATAGTATCGATTTGACTGTGGTTGAGTCGGGGGGTCACTCGGAGGCTATGTCTCGGCTACGTTCTTCTGGGTTGTAAATATACAATTGAACATGTTTACTGCGTGCCCAACACTTGGGTTCTCATCGGGTGTAGCATCTTGTTCTTTTTCTTCTTCTGGTTTGTCTGCTCATTAATAAGTATCATATCGTAGAAGTGCATAGCAGTAGAACCCATGGCACAATTCCATTGTGGGCCTGTTTTCTCAGAATGATATTCTTGATGATACGAATAGTATTCGGTCATGACCAATAGTTCAAGGTACAATGCTACATTTTTACTCTGCACAAATTTGGCTGGTTTCTTAGCATTTCCACCCGAGTTAGAAATCCTTTTGAATGAGTTGAATTGTGGAGGCTTTCTGCTGGCAGTGGTCTCACTTGACCTTTGCTTGAATTCTATTATCTCAGTTGACAAGTTCCTAATCATATGGGTCAAGTTCTCAAGGTCGAGCGATTCCTTTTCTTTGGCCTTGTTTACTGAGGCCTGACACCTTTTACTTGTGTCTTTGGAGTCCTTTGTTAATTCATCATCCACAATGACTCAAATTATCACGAGTCCTTTTCAAATACAATTTATTCTTCAAATTTTTATGAAAGTGATGGTTTCACAGTTCGGTTTATGAACTGTGCAATTCTTGCTGCCAAGGAAAAAGTGTAGTATTCCTTGGTGATGGAGTCATGAGGCTTGGTGTCTTCCGGAAATCTATTCAAGACGCGGTTAAAGATATGATTTAAATCATTCACCTTTGCATTCGGCTCCATTTTCAAACTACCTAACTCTTTCAACAACATGGCATGGTTCATGTCATCAACAAATTTTTCAAGGAACATTCTCTTAAGTCCCCTCCAATTTTGGATGGATTTAGGGGGAATATTGTGGTACCATACAACCACTCTACCGTCCAAGGTACATGGAAAAATAATGCAACGGACTTCATCGTAACGTACCTCAAGTGTTTGTATATGTAGGTATAAATTTTCCAAGTGGTCTTCTGCTTTAACCGTTTTGTAAGGGTCATACTTTGTTAAAAACTTTTCTGGGTTCCTTGGAATTTTATGCAGCATGCCTGAAAGTGCGAGTGGGCCCTGAGACATCCAATCAAAATCTTGGTCTACCATGTCTTATTATTCATCCTCCTCCTCTTATTTTTCAGATTCTGATAAATCATTTTCCTCTTCGTCGCCTCCTAACTAGTTGAAGGTTACACTCGAGAGTAGCGGATTGTCTCCTTCTCCACCACTGAAAATTGGAGGTTCTTCTGCGTTCTCCACAAAAACTTCTAATTCTTCAAGGGTGGAAAGAACTAAGTCTTCCATGGTGGTAACCACTACTCCTGTAGAGGTAGTATTGTTCATTTTTGGAGAATATGGAAGACTGGATACGCCTGGGATCAATCCAACTGCCTTTGCAAACTGATAGTTTATGGGAAGGATAACTTGAATCTGATTGTATGAAATTTCACAAGTTTGTGTCGGCTGTGTTTTACATGAGTCACAAAATTCAACAGAGTGAGTAAGTGAGGTAGAGTGTAATTTTTGCCTTGATTAGAAGATGTAAGTTTTGGGTTGGTGGGTTTATCAGCCATAAAAAATTGGTGGCCCTCCTTTTAGCGCCAGAAATGTTGATAGTGTTGGATATGCCAACATTCAGGGGATATCCCTGATACGAAGTCCCAATTAGACCTCAAATTGCTTGGTCTAGGAGTCTTATCTCGAACAAAGGCCCAATTTCCTTATTCTTAAATATATGCCTTAGATCTTGGTATCAGCAAAGGAGAGTGATGCCAATGTACTTTCACAAAGCAAGGGGGTGTGCCTGGGTTCGATTTCAATTGTGTCAAGGTTCTTCTACTACAAAGGGGGGGAAAGAGAGGTGATCCTATAAGAGAGAGGTAATAGTATCAATCAGGAAGAGATGCCCGTGAATTGAAGGATTCTGTCTAACACCCAACAGAATAGTCCACAACGGATGCAACGATCATTAAACACAACAAATTAAGAAAGATCTGTGAAATATCCTGGGGAATAGTCCATAGAGACGTGACAAAAATTATGCACACATTAATATGAGAAAGATATGTAAAATATCCTGCGGAATAGTCCACAAGGACGTGACAACAAATACAACCAATACAATGTGTTCTCAATGAGATAAGCACTAAAATAACCAAAATAGTTCAACTATACTAGAGCACATGAAAATCAAACATGAACTACAAATATCCGCAAAATAGTCTTACAAACATTCATAAGTCATGTGTGAAGAACATGTTGGCATTGAAAGGCTTATGTTATTAATTAAAAGTTATAAGACACATTTATACAACGAAAACCACTAGCTCCAATAGTGAAGCATTGGAGCCACTCCTTGCTCCACAAAAGAACCATATATTCTCTCTATTGCTTTACTAGTGGAGCCAAGGTGAAAAGTACTTTGCTCAAAACCAAGGGTGACTCTTTGACTACCCTCATGGCTGTTTGACTTCCCATGACTTTTCCACTTACACGACTCTTTACATTCATGCCTGTCCTTTGGATTCCACTTTACAATACATGTGTTTACAATGGATATAATATACCATGGTGATGTGGCGACATAACCACTCATGACATTACATGACATGACACTTATGACATGGAAATTTCAGGCCATTGTTGATGTTGAGAATTAAGTGTCTTCATGAAAGAGCTCTCCTTCACTCCTCCGCAAGCCTTGGTGATAGGGAGTCTTTAATGATCTCAAGTCATGAAAGTGATTGCAAAATAGTGTCCTTTCACTTTATCTCGATCAATCATCTTGTAAGCTCAGCTGCAAGAGTGTCTTTGAGCATACTTTCCTGCTTCCTTTCTTCCTTTATCATCCCGCCATGACTTGATGGGGAACCTGTTCCTGAAATTCCCTCATGTCGAGATGACACTAATCTGAAAACCCCTAGTCTAGGAAGATGCATTATGTTCCAAAAACTGAGCCCATGATAGGTGGTAGGATGGGAAAGGAGGCTCAGTGATTGCACAAATGTGAAGTTAAGATAGGAAAGGGGAAACCCTGGGCCTTGAGACTGTGTAGTGTGCAATTCAGGTTAGGTCAAGGGACATGGTTGCATAGTTTCCGGATTCAGAGGGGATAAATAACCAGGATGAGAGCTGGGAAACCCAACTGCCTAGTTTAGGAGGTCAAGGATGTCAGGATGACTATTCACTGCACAAATCTAAGGCTCAAGTGATGAGCTTTTTTCTTTAAGTTGCAAAGTGCGTAGTTCATGCCGGGTTGGAGGCCTCAATTGCGCAATTGTCGAGGTCAAGGTCGGGTGATGGTCACCAAAAATAAGCAATGTGAAAATTCTTGTGAGGCTAGCACTGCACACTACGCAGTTCCAAGAAACAGGGTCATAGCTAAAGGACTGATATTGCGTAATGCACAGCTCAAGGGAGGCCCAGGGAGGCCCAGGGAGGCTAATTATCTTGGCCGGGAAATTTTCCAGAAAATGACTAAGTGTGGAATATGCGAGATTGATGTGAGAATTGATAGATTTTGATTGTGATCACATACTCAACATACTTGAAAAATAAAACAACAAATATCATCTGAGACATACAAACAAAGCATTATCCTCCATGTAACAATTTTGTGACCAACTATGACAAGTGCAACACCAAAGATACACTTTACAACGATTGTGACGACACTTGTGCGACGCTGTTTAGAACTTTGGAAATGAGTGCGACGAGTACATAAATAGTTATAAAAAATAATTTACATGAAGGTGACCTCTTGGAATCATTGAAAAAAGCTCATACTTTCACTACAGTAGCCAACATGCCAAAGGTGACACTTTGCCTATCTTGCGAAAGGGATCATAAGATCAATAGAATGAACTTCAAAGTTTGCGACAGTCATGAACAAGACTAGGGAAGTCTTCAAAATTTGGGGATAGGCCAAAATTTTGGAGGGTTTGTAGCGACTACAACACCTTGATAGAGAGTTTGGCATATTTTGTCTTAATTATGTTCAATGTAGTATTTGGAGGTTTTTTCAACCAAAGCAGGGTTTATGGTTGCGGTAAAGTATTTTTTTCCTTGAAACTTATTTTAATTTAGTGTATTTGGTTTCAAATGAGGTGGAGTTTATGTGAATTTTAAAAGGTTGTTTTCATTTTCTAATGGGAAATACAATTAATGTTTTAGTTTGGTTGAATTCACTATAAATTATCCTCACGACGAGTCTGTGTTATTTGACCGTGAAGCTAACATTTTTCATGAGTTTGGAATTAGGTGAAGTTGAAGATGGATACATGATAAAAATTTAGTGTAAGGTTGAAAATAGGTCCATATAGAGTTCTAAGTTTGATATCCTTTTTTTTTTATACTGTAATATGTAAAATCATAGTATTCATTTTTTTAAAGATTACCTTTGAATGAGGTTTAGAGAGTTTGGCAACAAAATGGTGGTTTTTGTGGGACTTTTAAGTTATTATATTTTATCATATATTTTAGATATGAAAATATTTATTTATTATTTTAAATTTATTTTTAAGATAAGTGAGAAGATTTGGATTTAAAATGGGTTTTATAGGGGAAAAAATGTTTAATGAGCTGAAATTTAAAAAGCAACAAAATTTCAAGAAATTGGGTCAATAAAAAAAATTGAATTCAAACTATAAAAGTCAAAGATAATTGTGTATTATATTTTTATTTTGAAATAATGAGTTACATAAACCTTATGTTTAAGTTTTTGGTAAAATTAATAGAAATATGAAAAATTTCTTAACTACTAAATAAAGAGGATTTTATACTAGCAATTGCACCCAATGTTGCAAAGGAATCACCATAAGTAGATAACAAATGGATAAAGAGCATATATGAAGACATATGTGATATGTTATAATTTGAGTGAAAGAAATCTTAATGTTATTCAATAAGGTCTTCAAATCTAATGTTAAAGAACACAACTTTGTTGTAATGTAAGTGCTATGATACCTCAACATCTCACATTAGGGATTTGTTGAGTTGGATTATATGTTAACAACCTTGGATATTGCAATTGTTATCTCACCAGAATAGATCTTAAAATTACTTCTACTACAGTCAATCTATGCTCTACTCAGTGAGTATTAGAAGAATGAAAAAGCACGATATAGATCATATGAAATGAACATGGAAAGACAATTAAAAAGCCACAAAATGAAACTTCACACAAGAAAAATTTACCCTATAGAATCCAGGTGTGGGTAAAATCTCCAACAACACAAAGGATTGTACATTACAAGTTCTTATTAAAGGAAAAAATAGAACAAGGAAATGGTTGAAGATAGTTAGGCATATAGAGTGATGAATGAGAATAACCCTCCATTACATTATTAAATCTTTCAACTACATATATTTAAAATACATAAACAAAACCCCACATAAGAAACACAATTTACATTGCCCTTTCATAGAAGTCAATTGTCCAAATTCAAAATAAACTTCCAAACATTCCAAATAATATAGACATGGCAGCTAATAATCTTGTCCTCGTCTACTAAAAAATTGGATAAATAATTAATATTTCGACACACGTAACAATTTGATTATATATATGGAGCTAACATTCTCATCCACATAATAATTGTATTATATATGGAACTAATCGAAACAAAAAATATCAAGATTTTTTTTTTCATTTTTACTAATATGCTTTCACTTTCATTGAACTTGAACCACACTCGACATCCACATGAAACCCACCCCAAATAAGAAAAAAACCCATTCATATATCCTTAGTTTTAGATTCCAAAATTTAAAACACATTTTTATCAATGCACTAACATCATGGAAGGCATGTAAAGATTAGTTTCCAAAATTTAAAACACATTCTTATCAGTTCACTAACATCATAGAAGGCCTTTATTTATTTACATGTAATAATATCATTTATGAAAGTTCTTTTATTTTTATTTAAAGGAAGATAATCCTCTGCGAACCATAATCACTAGACTCCATATTATTTATTGAAGGATGATTCAAAGACATGGACTAGGAAAAACTATTATAATTTAGTGAGTAACGACCATATGCATAGCCAGATCTACCACTCATGAACTGCAAAACAAAGAATCAAAGAGATTAAACTACTATTGTAAGAAATGCAATAATGTTGTTGAAAATTATGAAATCCATTTAACATACTTGAAATAAAAATTTGGTTTAATTCTCACCTGTAACCCCACTCGTTTTCATACCATCACACTAATTTCACAAAATTGTCACTTAGGGCTCCCTGCTTGCACATTAAATATGCTTGATCTGCAATTATAATCAAGTTATAGGCAATACAAAACTATTGCATAACAAGATTTCAAAAGAAACAAATATAATGTTGGACATATTCACAACATACCAATTTCCCCCAATGAAATATGTAGATTACCAGCGTCCTTTGTGTAATTTAGAATTCCTTTTCAAATTTTTTTCAGACTTTGCTCTATAAAATTATATGCACCATATATAGTTAGATTTAAGTACAAAACCTCGAGCAACTATCTTAATCTCATAACAAGTAGCAAACTTATCAAGTGTAACAACAAAATAAACTACTAAAACATCTGGTGTGAAGACTTGGAAAGAAATTCTAGTAAAATTTCCATTGAAAGTTGGTAAAACCCTTATTTCTAATAGAATAAATATTGTATAAATATTATTTGAAAAAAAATTGAGATATATAAAATGTATGACTGCACGTACATCACGATTTGGTGTAGCATGTATTGCATTGAGATAAAGTGGATTCAATGAATAAAATATATCTATAGCAGATAATTCTAACCTTATTGCAAAGTGGAGACTAAAGAATCAACCAGGTGTCATAGATGTGCAATGACAATAGATTTAGTGAGGATGGACTATTGTTTTCAGCCATTCTAACTCAAATTGGCACTCAGAAGGTCCTAATCAAATTTGGCTGAGTTTTAATCGCATTGACCATGTTTGACTAAGTTGAACAATTCACAATTGCTAGTTTTAATCAACTTAGTGGGTTTGAATCACTAGTGAAACCTCCACGGGGTTATTTTGTGTATAACAATGATTTTTCTAGATTTTTTGTCATTTTGTTCATTTGTTTGAGCTAGTTTATCCTTTACCAAGTGAGCAACAATGACCATCAATTTTATAGGATGGCATACTCATCCATCTAATGCTACCCATTGATTCTATTGGAAAACATGGGAAAAAAAAATAGGGTTTTAATTAGTGAGTTATTGTTACATACATGCCTGTTTTGACATCTTTTTCACCTGTTGAGGAAACCCTACAAACTGTTTTCATAGTTTTTTTTTAACTATTTAGTATTTGACTTCAATGTTTAATATGTAGTTTTCTTTTATAAGTATATGCTTTCAATGCTCAGTTTGGGGTCTAGACTCATATTATGGATGAGTTAACTATTCATCCATGAAATATTTTGACATCTATTGATATTTTTCATTATATGGGCATGGATTTATTGACTATCAATGAAAAATCCTTTACTTAATACGTGTATATATTTATTGTTTTGTACTTGCCAAATTTTTCCTCATGCAATTAGAACTATTCACTTTTTCGTCTCACTAATTTTTTCTTGATTTGGAACTTGTGGACTTGTTATGAACAAAAATTCTTCCATACTAGCTAATAGTGTTGAGAAATATAGGGAAACTAGATTATGTGATTTCATTTACATTGATAACTGATGTGATGTATTTTTTATTATCTTGATTAGATTTTTTTTCTCTTTAATTATTATTTTGTTCTTTTCATCAAACAAATACCATACCATAAAGAACAATGAGACAAGAGGACATAAGATATATGATTAGGTGCTCAGTATAAAATATAAAAAATGAAAGTGGTTGAAATTGATTGGAAACTGAACGATAGTGAAGAGCTTGTCGCTAGGAATCCGACACAATTCGTTTCCTTGAAAACAACGTCTGGATGAAGAAGATAGAGCGTGTTGTTCGTTTTCCTAAACATCTAAAAATTTTGCAGAAGTGATAGGTTAGTGACATGGAAGCCCAGTCAGTAAATTTAAAGAATATTCTGGGAATAATCTTTAGTTTTTCCCAATGACACTATGACAAGTGTCACTGCAGGATTCACTGGTTTGGTTTGAAGGTGATATTTTTTTATGTGTTGCTCCCAAGGTTGAATTCGATTTGTTTTTTTTTGTTTTTTTGTTTTTTGTTTTCATATATATATATATATATATATTAAGTTTGGGACAGTCCAACCATAAACTGATACGTGGTGCAGCTAGGGACTGCCGCGTGCCCCGTCTAGTGGACCCTATCCAAAGTCCGAAATTCATATCATTTCAAATTCGGAAGGTTTTAACATATGGTCGAATTGAACATATATTCCAAAGTATGAATGTTGAAAATTACCAATGGCCGGATTAAAGATTAACAATGGTCGAATTATTAACAATTTCCAAAGGTCGGGTTATATTAAAATCTGTTAGAAAAATTTATGTAATGGAGGGGCAGAGTTTGGGTCAAACTCGTGACCTCCCCCCACATAACCAAACGCCAAACATTTAGACCGCGGATTATACTTGTTAAGCAGTGGCAATGATTGTGTATATGATTTGTAAAGGTTACTCCGGCGGCAGAAAGGAGGGGGCTAGCTCCACGGGCCAGCCCCCTCCCCATATGTCCTTACCACATAACCTCACCACAGCGCCACCACTAAACGTGCTTAATGCGCCCTAAACACACCATTAAACCCATATTTAATCTATTTTTAAAATTAATTAAACTGTAGTTAAGTTAGTGGCATATTCCGCGGTCACACTAAATTTGGAAGACCTCCATAATTGGTGGGGCTAACTAGAGTCTTCTCCAGTTTTGGAGGCAGTTTACTAGGAAAATGTTTTTTAGCCATATCTTTGGGAAAATTAAACCAAATTGAGTGGAAGAAGAGTCATTTCTAAATTATTTTGAGATTCTGGACACACTGAAGCAGGTTTCAGGAGCAGTAGGTGAATGTAAACACCATTGTTTTCACATTTGAGCTAATACAGAGGCCCAAGCCATGGAAGCTGGACCAAGGAGATGTAGCCCAGGAGGGGTGAAGTCTTTCATCAAAACACTATGTTAATGGATCAATTGTGATGGTTTGATGTACTTGTTATTTCTGTTGTTCAACATTTGTTTTTCATGCTTTCTGCTTTTGAATTTAACTTAAAACTCATCTCATTTACATGTTTGACACTCATAAACACCAAGGAAACCTATGCACATAAAGCATGAGATCAGAAAATAATTATAAATCTGAAGATGAAATTAGCACAACAAAACTAACATTCAAATTCAAATCAAGTTGGTATCAGAGAAAAGGTTGCAAAGGTTGTTTTCTTGATAGTTTCTTGAGTTTTGTGCAAGTAGGGTTTCAATGGTTTCAAATTTGTGATGATTGAAAGGTTAAAGTTGCAGAGAGGAGAAGGGAAATTGTTGGTTGCAAGTCCTGATATTAAGACGAGAAGAAGGAGAGCCACAAGGGCACCATATCCACCCAAAGTTTCACTCACAGCTGCACTTGAGGCACCTCAAGTTTTATCTCAAGAATCTGAGATTGAAGAGGTACAAGTTTCCCTAGAAGCTGAGCCTGAATCCATAGCCATCATGTTAGGTGTAGGAGAGACTGAAGGTCTCTTAGAATAGGAAGATTACAAGAAGGCTTTCTATGAACTGACTAAAAGGGTTAGGATCCTCTTTGAAGAGAGGGACACCACGATGGTTGGAGAGAATTCTAAGTCTCCACATGGAGAGGGAAACTCAGAAGGAAAGAAGGATGAAGAGAAGCATTAAAAGGATAGTGGAGGAAAGCCTCCTCCATATAAACCATCTTCAACATCATCCTCATCTTCTCCATCAACTTCATCTTCCAATTACACAACAAAAAATACCCATACTAATTCAAAAACCACAAGAGGAAAAAATCCCTTACTCAAACATGATGTCAAATTTGAGCTTCCAATGTATAATGGCGAGATAAATGTAGAGAAATTGGACAATTGGATACGTCAATTGGAGGTTTATTACAGAATTCAAAACCTTCATAAATATGCCATAAAGATTCAATTGGCTTCCTTGAGGATGGAAGGATCTGCACTTGTATGGTGGGAAGCAAGGACTTAAGAAGAGATTAAAAACTACGGTAAGATATATATGTCTTGGTCAAGTTTTATTGCTGCCATTAAAATGAAATTCTATCCATTAGCTTAGATGCCAAAATTCATTATGGACTGGAAAATTTTTAGACAATTGAAAGGTCAAAGTGTGCAAGATTATACTCATGAATTTAGGAGAAAAGCTCTTATTTTGGGTATTAATTTGTATTCTCAAGAAAAAAATTTAAAGTACAATGGGGGTTTTCACATTTACCTTAGGCACACTATTCTCATGTTCAATCCCACAAACAAAGATGAGGTTTGTTTTCAAGCCACACATTTAGAATCAAGAGGGAAACATAACATAGATGAGAAAATTGATATGAGGGTAAAGGAAAGGGAAAGTTTAATGGAAGAGGAAAGAGAAATAGCCCTGTTAAAAGAGAGAAAGAGAAACTCACATGTAAAAACTGTTCAAAGACTAGCTCTGATGAAGACCACTGTTGGAAACCTCATCCAGAGTTGAAGCCAAAAAAAATGAAAGCCAAAGAAAAGAAGAAAACTATTGCTATCATTGAACATGACTTAGGTTCAGATTCAGGAGATGAAACCAAGATTACAACCATGGGTTTGAAAGGTAAGCACATAGCAAGCACTAGTTCTTGAAATTGTTCCAATTTCACTCAAGATGAAGATACAAGAATTGAAATTTTCCATATTAGAGTCGTCTCTAAATATACAAATATAGACACAATTTTTGATAGTGGGTCACAAGCTAATCTGATTTCCGAAGACTTGGTTAAGCAGCTAGACCTTGAAACTGTTAGACATCGAAGACCTTATCCTTTAGGGTGGATATGCAAGAATGCAAACTTGCAGGTTACAAGGAAGTGCATACTAAGATTCACCATCAATTCAAACTTTCTTGATGAAGTTAAACTTGATATGGTGCCGCTTGAAATATTAGGTATTGTTTTGGGAAGTCCTTATCTTTATCATAGGAAAGTAGTATTTCATCGCCATAAGAATAAGTATCACTTGTTTAAATATGGAATTGAGTACATAGTTAGAGCACATAAGAAGAAGACAAGTTTGTCTCTTATACATTCAGGAGAAATGAAGAGGATAGTGAATGAAATTCAGAATTTGACATTGTTAATGATAAGACATAGAGATGTTTTGGATCAAGCCTTTTAAAAATATGTATCGAATGAACAATTTGATTTCATTGAGGTTTCTTATTCTTGTAATGAGATGTTTCAGGACTCTAACAAGTTCCCTTTGAAAGGAGGTGAACAAGATGTAAAACATTTGCAGTAGTCAACATATGTGTTGAGAAGTGTTGGAAACAAGAAGTCGGTGCAAGAGAGTGAAAAGGTCAAAGAGAAAGTGACATATTAGTTTGACAAAGAATGCATGGGTTCCACAAGTGCTTGTTTTTTGTTTCCAAAGGGTACATGGAAATGGAAAAGATACTTGGTCAAGAATCAACGCAAGTACAAGGCAAGATCAATTAAGAATTGCAATGATGACAGTGTGCAAGCTGATAAATTTTTTAAGTTTCCTTTGATTGATGACCAAATTAGGAACAAGTGTGTTTCTGCAAGAATATCTTGCTTCTCTGTAAATTCATGGGAATTGCAGCATGAAAGTGTCGACGACAGCCAGAGAAGGTTGCAAGAGTCAAGGAAAAAGTTAAGTTTTTGTGAAAAGCTAAATTTGATGAAGATGGAAAAATTTAAGTGGATAGAGACTAGAAGGGTGTGGGAACAATACCCTCATCCACATGATCAGTAATCAAAGAGATTTTGGGGTCGAAAAGGATTCTAGTGGGGAGGATTGATCAGTTTCTCAGTATAAAATCTCAAAAATCAATGTGCTTGAAATCAATTGGAAACTGAACAACAACGAAGATCTTGTCGCCGAGAATCCAATGCAATTAATTTCGTAGAAAATAGAGTCCGGATGAAGAAGATAGAGCCTGTTGTTCGTTTTCCTAAACAGCTAAAAAAATTGCAAAAGTGACAGGTTGGTGACATGATAGCCTAGTCAGAAAATTTAAAAAATATTATGGGAATATTCTTCAGTTTTTCCCAATGACATTGTGACAAGTGTCACTACAGGATTCACCGATTTGGTTTGAAGGTGAAATTCTTTTATGTGTTTCTCCTAAGGTTGAATTTGGTTTTTTTTTTTTTAATATATTAAGGTCGGGATAGTCCAACAAGAGGTTGACATGTGGTGTAGCCATGGGCCGTTGTGTTCCCCCTCTGTTGGACCCTATCCAAAGTCTGAAATTCATATCATTTCAAAGTCAAAAGGTTTTAACATATGGTCGAATTGCAACATATATTCCAAAGTCCGAATTTTGAAAATTTCCAATGGTCGGATTAAATATTAACAATGGTCGAATTATTAACCATTTCCAAAGGTCGGGTTATATTAAAATCCATTGGAAAAATATGTGTAATGGAGGGGCGGATGTCGAGTCGAACCTGTAACCTCCCCCCACATAACCAAACGCCAAACCATTAGACCGCATATGAGACTTTTTAAGCGATGGAAACGATTGTGTATATGAGTTGTAAAGGTTACTTCGATGACGAAAACGAGGGGTTCAGCCCCCTCCCCATATGTCCTTACCACATAACCTCACCACAATGCCACCACTAAACACAGTTAATGCACCCTAAACACACCGTTAAAACCACAGTTAATCCAGTTTTAAAATTAATTAAAATATAATTAAGTTAGAGGCACATTCATTGGTCACACCAAATTCGGCGGACCTTCATAATTGGCAGGGCTAACTGGAGTCTTCTCCAGTTTTGGAGGTAGTTTACTAGGAAAAATTGTTTTGGCCATATCTTTGGCAAAATTCGACCAAATTGAGTGGAAGAAGAGTTATTTCTGAATTATTTGGACATTCTAGACACAATGAAGCATGTTTCAAGATAAGTAGGTGAATGTAAACAATTTGTTTTGCACATTTGAGCTAATACTGAGGCCCAAGCCATGGAAGCTTGACCAAGGAGATGTAGCCTAGGAGGGGTGTACTCCTTCATCAAAACACTGTGTTAATGGATTAATTGTGATGGTTTGTTGTAATTTTTATTGCTGATGTTCAACATTTGTTTTTCATGCTTTATTCTCTTTAATTTAAATTAAAACTCAGCTCATTTACCTGTTTGACACTCATAAACACTAAGGAAACCTATGCACATAAAGCATAATATTAGAAAAATAATTATAAATCTGAAGATGAAATTAGCATAACAAAACTAACATTCAAATTCAGATCAATATAGGTGATCATCCAAGGCAAAAACCTCTCCACTTGAGAGGAAAACCCACAAGAATTCTTCTCTTCTTACAAAATATTTAATTCACGAATTCTAAGGCCTATGACCCTGAACCAAGACCCTCCAAGAATAAGTCCCTTGATGGGATTTCCCTCTAGTAGTTCCTCAACAACTCCTGCAATTTCAACCTCCGAAAAATTCTTCTACAAATTTGATCATCAAATTCTACTGCAACTTCGACCTCTCTAGCAAATTCACAGCTTCGACCTTTCACAACTTCGACCTAGATGCAACTTCATAGCTTCAATGCAGCTTCACAACTTCAATGCAGCTGCACAACTTCGATGCGGCTTCACTGCTTCGATGCAACTTCAAAATTTCATCTTTCCCTGTAACTGTAGAAACCCTAACAAAAGAGAGAGAGAGAGAGGCCCAAAACTTTGATCTTGTTATTTTTCTTCTTCTTCTTCTTCGTCGTCCTTTTCTAGCTTCTATCTTGAGGAGATAGAAATTTCTTGAGATTCTGTGCAAATGAGGTTGAGTTCCTTCTCATATATAGGCTTTTGAGGGGTATTATTTGCTATATTTAGTCAGAATTGTCCCTTCATGTAGGCTGACTTGATTTTTGCGCCGTTACGAGGTCTTAGAGGGTCTTTTGACTCCACTTTGACTCAAATAAATTTTTTGTACAATATGTAACATGCCAAAGAAGGGTCTTTCATACATGACAATGACTCTTATGACTTGTTGACTTAATGAAATTCCCTAGAAGCACTTAATGGGTGCTTGACCTAAAAATAAATTTCTCTTGAGCATAAAACTCATGCCTTAAGAATAAAAATAATAAATTTACTTTTTTCTTTCCATCAAATACATAAAATCATGATGACATATAAATGCAAGTAGTCTTACCTAGACTAGGTTTGTTGACTACTGCTAGCAGTGTATGATAGTAAAAAAATAAAAACATTAAGAGACACCAGTAAACAGATAGAACAAATAAAACACTTGTATCCATGCTAATAGCCATAAGTGATGGAGATTGGATATTCCAAATTTTTTCTAAGAGGCGGTAGAGTATGGAAGGAGCATTGGGCATGCTTGTCGAAATGGGCCATTCAGGCCTCCAGTTTCTCAACTTTCTCAGATAACAAGCCATTGTCTCGAGATACCACCACTACATACTCCAGGACATGGCACTAGAAGTAAT
Organism: Pinus albicaulis; assembly: GCA_034641835.2. NCBI lineage: Eukaryota > Viridiplantae > Streptophyta > Pinopsida > Pinales > Pinaceae > Pinus > Pinus albicaulis. The sequence continues at coordinate 1,296,624,686 of CM076583.1, read as the reverse complement.
GCATTTTGTTCAGAGTGGAAATCAATTCAACAAGCTCCTCCGGCCTTACCTACTTTGAGGTCTCCAAGCGACCAAGAACTGATTGGATCAAATATTATGAATGCCAAACCTAGTTACATATTTCAAAACCACCACTTAACTAGGGAGGTATTCATAATACATACAAGGTACTTAGACATTCTAAATTTGAAGAATTCTCATAAGAAGAGTCAGAATGGTAAGCCATCTTTTTAGCATCATACCAACCAACATTTCCACATAGCAAGGTCTTGAATAATTTATCTATATATCCACAAGATCATAGCATAATTATGGTGAGACCAATGACTGATAGGCACCATCATGATTGTCTCTCAAGGTACATACCCCACCGAGGTGGTCACAGGGTATGTCCATCTGACACTCTTCTTATCTTGGATTCCCAATCGTCAAATAATATCGGTCCTCTTTGAATTCTCTTATCTTGTATTCCCTACATCATCCTCAAATAGTATCATATGTCATATGCTTTACCAAATCCTCCATTTTTTCTTCAAAATATGTAGACAAGAATGATGTGTCTATCTCTCCTCATGGCCTTCACTAAGACTTACAGCTATTAGTCCTGATCTAGTGCATGACACATGAAGTAGAGAACCATATCTATTACTCCCTCTTAACCAAGAAGAACCAACCCATTCCTATAAAAAGCAATGTACCAAGTTCCCTCCTAACGATTTTTTTGTCTAAGCTCCCTCTTAACTAGGGACTTGTTTCCAACATGTTTATTCTCTTTGGTGGAGATCATGGTGCCTTCAACTGATTGAAGAGCTCCTCCTTTGGTTGTCATGAATTTCATATTTATCATTATGGGGCCTTTTTATTTTGGGAATTATTTGTAGGGCATTGACCATCCATCACTTTCCTTCACGAACCATGTTAATCATTTCATCCTTTTATTCATTGGAAAATGATCTTCTAATCCACATCTGGCTTTTCTTCATACAACTATCTCTTCCAAGTCATGTTTCCTCTGGGATATTTCATCAAACCACATGAGTGATAGTTTTAGGTGACATCTAAAACTCTCTTTCGGTATCCCTATATCAATCCATCTAGATCTTGTTCAAAAATGAAAAAATGAATATAAAAACAAAGTTAGCTTTTGTGATGGAATTTTATCATGACATATTACATGTAATATCAACATCATGCAGATTCATAAGCACACCTCCAATACTTTCAATGTCAAGGGTCTCCTTTTCTTTATATACCTTATCAAGGTCGCCATTCCTTCTCTATGGAGATGTCATGGCCAAATCTTCTAGTCATCGAATGTTGATTTCCATTTCTACATGACCATAGTTGCATTTTTCACGATCTCTCCTGACTTTCTTCACATATTGCTTCCCAGGAAATTCCATCCATAGTTCCTTCATCTTTTTCAACCACCTCATATTCCATATGAGGACATATTATGATGATTTCATCTAGCCAACATGTGAACCATTCCTTCATGCATCTTTCCAAAAGAGGGGAACCCTTTTCTTTGATCATGATCATGAGATAGATCATTTACCCATGCAACCATATGACGGCATGACTCAATCAAATACATGCATACATACATTTTTCCGTCTTTTGGTCATCTAGAATTCCTTCAAAAACTTCCTTTCCTTCTTCGAAAGTTCTTCGATATGATCCATTCTTTTGTCATCATACCATCATAATTATTAAACCATGAATCCCATACAAGATGGAATTATTAGAGAGACACTTGCTTTTTCTAAGAGAGGTAAACCTTCTAATGAATATTCCAACTGAGGATATTGATCATCCTCATCCTACAAATGATTCTTCCTAATTATGATGATGTATGATGAATTATGTGCTAGATGAATTTCTTCTACCCATAATTACTACTTATGCTTTCAATGAGGTTACCAAGAGCTACTTTCTTACTATGACGACTACTACAACCATGCATACTTTTACTTCAGCTATTTTTCAATCTTCTTATATCGATGCCATGAGATCTTGCTTTAATTATATGATATTATGATGGAATCTCCTAAAATGATGCATCCTATAATGCTTATAACATTTCCTACCATGATAGCTATATTTTATAAAATCTTAAAAGAACTTGTTGAAGGAGATTATCTCAATCATAGTAGAGATATTTTACTTCCTCATTCTTTGATTTATTCTTTTCAGCTTCTTCCATTTCTTCAGTGACATGCTATTCTTCCCTTCCTCTTTTGATGTTGTCCTTCTTGAGTTTAGGATAATATCTCTTGTAGTGCCCATATACTTGAAATTTATAGCATTGGATCTTTGACACATTCTTCTTAATTTTTTTAGGAACAAACTTCCTAAACTTTCCTCTCCTTTCCTTTTAGCAATGGAACCAAATTCTTGAAATTGTTTGTTTGATCCCGTGTCACTTTTTTACTTCATCCTGTTTCTTTGATCTTACATAATGAAAAAATTTCACTGAATGGGGTAGCTTCCTTCTTTCCATAAATGCTTGATGTAAAGTTTCCCCACTCCTCTGATAATGCATTGAGCACTATGGTTGTCATTTATTTATCAGACATTACTTTACGAAATCTTGTAATTGGTCTCTTATTTATGATACCCTCATAAATTATAAGGCTATTCCATATTCCTTTGATATTTTAATTTTGTATATCTCATTTCTCAAATATATCACTTCTCCAACAATACTTACAGAGAACAATTCTACTATCTTCTCATATATTTCTTTTAATGTCTCCATTTTTTATACATAAGGTATGAGGGGATCCTTCATAGATTATATAAGAATCATTTGAGCCCTTACTTCCCATTTCATATAATTTTCTAAGGCTTCAGATTATTCCTTTGGAGGTTTAGTGATTGAAAACTTAACATGTTCAATGAATTCATTTTCTGTGAGGATCAAAATTGTCCTCTTCTTCCATGTAAAAAAGTTTGATGAACCAACCAATTTTTTCTCTCCTTGCAAAATGAAGTCATTTTAACAGACACAAACATATAACGGTTTTCAAGCTTCTGTGGCTGTCAATTGAATAAGATTTATCCAGATTATCCATAGTGTTATGGTGAACTTATCGACATTTCGAATCCCAACGGGGATCCATATTTAGGACATATTTTGAATGAAGGTAAGAAAGAGTGCCATATTAGGGATAAATAGTCAAAGTGAAAGACAAATTGAAAAAGAGCCGACATAAATGGATTATAATAAATAACAATTTTTTAGAGACTAATTATTTTCAATTTAATGTATTCAAGATTTTTTGTTAATGATTAATATATTTAATAGACCAGTTATTTATTTCAATTCCTATTTATTTTTAATCTTTTAAAATATATATATATATATATATATATATATTACAGTAACGGTTATGGAGTAATTATATTCATCTTGGCCTGAATGCCGAAAAACTGGTTACATTGAGGATGTCTATATCCTGTTGCACCTCACCGGTAAGGTTGAGGATGCAGTTAAATCTTGGAGACTTCCTCCTTGATGAGGTAACTATAGATTCAATTTCAGAGATTTTCCCCAACTTGAAGGTACATACAAATTGATTTAAAAGCAAACAGTAAAACATGACTACAATCAGCTTATGGAATGGGTTCCCATGATTCTTCTTCGTCTTTCATCTTGACCCCAGTAGAGAGGAGGGCAGCTTTGTTGGCTTCAATGTCTGCCTCTTTATTATGAGTTCTCAGCACATGATAGTAATTCAGCTTCAGAAAAGCGTTTTCCAAACTCTTAATTCTGGCTATCAGCCTTGCCAGTTTAAGATCCAAAGGTGGGGAGTTGGAGATCATTGCATTTATGATGATCTGGGAATCTCCAATAACATTTTCTTCACTTATTTTTGAGTTTTTGAGGATCTTGAGACCTTGGAAGAGAGCCAAAGCCTCAGCTTGAATGCTGGAAGAATGGCCAAGCCCCCAAGAAAATGAATGAATTTTTTCCCCAATTGGGCTTACAACAACGCTTCCTGCACCAGCTTTTCCCGGATTGCCCTTTGCTGCCCCATCAAAAAAGAGAGAGTGTCTTGATTGAGATGATAGCCAGTCTTGAAAGTCAGTTTCAGATTTCCTTATTTGCCAATCTTTGGGAGGAGGGACGTTTCTAACTGCTGTTTGAAATTGTAAGTCAAGGAAAGATCCCTAAGCAATGTCCTGTTGGCTAAGATTAGAATCATCTTTTAAATCAGTTAAACACTCTTTTAGATGACACTTAATCTTGATTTCTAAGGCCTGGTGATTCTGTTTAGTATTTTTGAATATTCTTCTATTTCGTTCTAGCCAGATCTGCCAGCAAATAACCTTTGGAAGGACAAACCATGCATTTTTGATTACCTGGTTTTTAGGTGGAGGGCCAGGATACCTGTTGGCCCATTTAGAAAATAGATTAGCAATGAAGCAAGGAAGTGAAATGCTGGGGTCTAGATTGTGAATGCAGGAGAACCAAATCTGCATAGAGAAATTGCATTCAAGCATTAAGTGGATTGGTGTCTCTGCATTTTCATTACACAACGAACATATGGAGGGGCCGTAGAACCCTTTCCTCTGCAGGATTTGATACGTTAGAATTTTGCCATGGCAAAGAAGCCAAGCAAAAAAATTGACTTTGGGCCACGATGGAAAGCGCCAGACACCGTGCCAAGGTGCTGGGTCAGGGGGAACGTATGGTGTCTCTTTCAGCTTAGCATATCCCATGGAGACAGCGTAGCCTCTGGCTTTCGGTCCCCAGCGTCTCAAGTCTCTTTTCCTTATGTGCGTAGGCGCCAATCCATGAAGGAGCTCCAGCAGCGTGGACCATTCGTTGATCAGATGAGCCGGAACCTCAATACGTTTCCAACCTACCCAAACAGAATCGCTCCACAACGAGATATCCCACAACGAACGCAACCCCTCTCCATCAATCTAGCAGCGTAGCGCTCTTATGGAGGCTCTATCTTCAATAGGTTCCAAATCCATAATTTTATCAGTCCAGATGTTGATCTTTTTGCCGTTTCCTGGAATCCAGTAGGAGTGCGCTTTGACCAAAGGAGCAACTTTAATATATAGTTTAAGTGTTGTGGAGGTAAATCCCCTCTGCGAACAGAGGCGATCCCTACTAGCCCAGACTGGGTCTAGCAACAATCGTTTATGCTATAGTGCAGGTTCCTAATTTCAAATAAACCAACTAGCGATGAAGGCTTGCTTGGAATCCAACGCCGTCGCTTGTAGAGAAATTAGCACTCCCATTCATTAGCTCCGGCAGATCACAATCCTCACGATCTTCGTGATCGGACACCTGCACATGCAAGAAACAAAACAAACGCAAGCGTAAAACCTAGTATATGCAACTATATGTCAGTCAGAGAAGACATACCTCATCATCATAATCAACAACAGGAGTGGAACCATAACCAATAGTCGTTTATCATTAATCAATCAAAGGAGGATACAACCTGGCTCTGACGCTGAATTCTCCTTCGGAGGGCCTCAACTGGAACACGTCTCGAAAAAGCCTGTCGGGGATGGGACAAACCTCTCTCTTCGAATGTCTCGACAATAATCTCCTTGCTTGGATTTGGCCTTAAGGGAATGAATCAAGGCTCTTGCAGCATAAGGCTTTGATGGCTCTTGGGAACTTGGAGACCAGCTTGCAAAGGAGATGAGCAAGCTTTTATAGATGGAGGAAGGGGAGTTGGGATCCCTATAATCATGGGATTGGCCCTATCCTCAAGGAAGCTTCCATGAGAGGTGGCAAACCACTTCCTCTACATGGAGATCTAGATCCAAACCTCCCAACTCAAATTAGATACCAGTTTATGGATTGGTTAGAATGAAACTTCCGCCATTTATTTTTAAAAAGCACTCCTTAAAATGGCTGGCGCGAGTGCGACTCTGAGATAGAGCGCAAATTGGCACGCCCTCTTTGAAGGATTTCCCCCATTGGTGCGGGTACTGAACTGGCTTCCCGCGCCAATGCAAAAAGGGGTGTTTTTAGGGTTTTTCACAAGGAGTTGTCTTCAGGGCAATGAAAGTACATGTTTAGGGGAATGCCATGAAACTGTTTTCAAGTTATGTCACTGCTCACAGGTCACAGAATGAGCCCTCCAATTGTGTGGGATGGGGAATTGCAAGGACAGTGACAAATTGTTGTGTAACAGATGCCCTCTAAAGCATGAGGCCCGAAAGAGAGAGAGGAGTGAAATGATTTACGAGAATGTGTCCAACAGAAAACACCGCTGTCAGAAAACCTGCGTAGAGAAGTACAACTGATATCTCAAATACATGATATATACGTGGTATGGGTGCAGCCATCCATAACAGAGTATGTAATAATCCAGATCCGAGGCATGGACGCAGCTGTCTAGTGAGGATCGGTAAATAGAATCGGGTATGGTCGTAGCCATCCAATCAGTGAGTCATGTAACTAATCATAATAATCCATAAAATCGCAGCCTGGATTATAACAGGCATAATCCAGGGTCTTGCGCTCCATCTCGACCCAAAGAAAGTACAAGTTAAAGCATGCGAATAAGTGAGCTGAAGTTGAACATGCAAGAACATCGTCTGATTACCAGCCAATGATGAAAGCTGTTAACAGATGTGAGAGGTACCACCATTAATGCCAATGGTCCTCAAGGTACTACAGGTACAATCTACGGCATGTGAACAATGGGCTAATGTCGAACACCCGCAGAATCACTCGATCGGAGGCCAATGATGAAAAACTCACGTCGAATGCGAAGAACCTGCCTTTGAGGCATGCATGCTCCAAGGTACCAGAAGGGAGTCTCTAGATCAACTTCCTGGATAATGAGTTGAAGTCGACAGGAAGTGACCTTGATCGAAGGTGGGCCATAGTGTTTCCCACATCATCGATGCGAGACAGAGGAACATAATGTCTTTGTGAATCACGATCAGATGAGAATCAAAGGAAGGTTGGTACTTGCAGAGGTCAACTTCTCTTGAACATATGGTGGCACGATAGTGAGTTTTGCAGTATTTGACATCAACGGATCAGAGGTCATGGCGACGAGGCAAAGAGCAGATGAGAGGTCAAAACGGATTACCCAAACCACGGAGGCAAATGAACAAACGAGATGAGATATCCCCAACTTGACACGAATGCAGACAAGTGCCATGTTCAAGAGCGACATACTGCCGACACAACAATGATATTGGTTCCATTTTCCCCACCATTCCTGGCGAGTACCCAAATTATTTTGATAACAAGCTTGAAGGGGATAGCATATGATTGTAATATAATTTCGTCCTTTGGACGAATCCATCCTAGTACATTTAACGAGCCCTAGGAAGGAGTGACTCGAATAACGTCATTACGACTGAATCCAATGTCATCAGGGTTTAACGAGTCTGACAGAGGAAGAACTCGGCGTCTTTTCATATTTAGAGAGTTTGAAAAGACAGCAAAAAAGTAAACTCCAATGGTCCCTTTTCGTAAATAGTTCCTCAGATCCGAAAAGGTAGAAAATGATGTCTGAGAAAACCTCCTAGTCGCAATAGGCTAGGGTATTCCTTTTTCGTAAATAATCTATCCCAGCCCGAAAAAGGGGTAAACGTATACTGGGTAGATGTCGTTTCATGGCCACTTTAACGAGATAGAAACGACAAGGGCCTCACAATCTTTTCACGTTTAGAGAGTCAGAAAAGAGCTGAAAGATGACTCCAAAATGACTTTTTTCGTGTATTTACTGAGTCCGAAAAAGTATAAAATACAACTCGTGTCACCGTTTAAGTTGCGTAAAAACCTGTTGCTGCACATAAAGGCAAGTGTAAAATCCATTTTTGACAAAATATATTAAAATATTAATAATAAAAAATGACTTTTAAAACCTAATTATATTTCAAAAAGTTATAAATATGTCTCAAATGGTAAAAACCAAAATTACTTTTACTATTTACCTCATTGGAGAGCAACACTGGTCCATTTGTGTGCAAACTTCTGACGGTGACTATGACTGATCCGGGCTACCATACAGATCCCCGTTTGTTCCAGGTAAGGGGCGGTTCCTTGAACTCCATTTCGATCCATTTTTTATATGTTTTTATTTTGTATTAGACTTCTGGGCGAACCATTTTGAAATTTTAGGGCTCGCTCCATTGGGTCGGGTATGGGGCACAGACCCGCGCCAATGGACATTTCTTCACAAAGAGGTCGCACCAATGGCGCAACGCAATTTTCCGCTAATTTTTTTGAAAATGTGAGCTCTCTATGTGGATTTTGAAATGTTCCAGAGATCTAACAATTTCTTTTTGATTGTGTTGATGTAGATATAAAGGCAAAAATGGTTATCAAATGGAAGGAAAGGGAACATGGAGAGGAAGATGAAATGGCTATGGAGAATGAAGCCTACATGACTGCACTTTAGAAATGTGGACTTAAGAAATTCTTCCTCACACCCTGCTTATGAGCTCAGCCAGAGCTGCTATAGTACTTGGTCAGCATATGGGACAAAAATGAGGAAGTTTTTAAACTTCGAGACCAAGTGTTGGAACTGGAGGTTTCCGACATATATTTCATAACTGGACTATCGCACAGAGGTTCGGTGCCCATCTTGACAGGCAGCAGACCATCTGGTGAAAAGATGGAGCAGGTAATGGCGAGGGTGTGCCCAGGGGAACGGACCAGATCCAGAAGCGGGAAGGTGGACATCCACACTGTCCAGGATCTAGCACTGAGAGTAGTGCTACACACCATCACACGAGCTGCAGGATCGCAAGCTCCACGTGAGGCAACCAAGGCCCAACTCCGGCTAGCCGCTGAGTGTATGAGTCCAACACTGTTTGATTGGGCTATTGCAGTGACAACAAATATCAAGAGGCAGCTTACAAAGTGTAAGCAAGTCAAACTGAAGCAGTTTGGCTATGGTTCCATTTTGGTATCGTTCATCTTGGAATGAATACCTATATTTCAGGGCCAAGGGGCCATAGTTGCTGAGCCGATACCACGAGAGCCGAGGATGGCTCGCTGGGCAGCACTTATGCCCAGGTCAGGAGGAGGCCAACAGATGTCTTGGAGGCCTGAGTTTTTTGGATGGTTACGGCGTCAGTTGGTCATGGTCGAGGACTGGCCCTATGCTGGGACCAATTTCACCGGAGATCCCGATCTTCTGCTCCCGGAGGGCGATGACTGGGACGAGGAGTTGGGTATGATACTCTATTTTTGATTTTTATGTTTTATGATTTTTTGGTAATACGTGTCCGTTCTAACAAAAGTTTTATATGTATGCAGATGTCGGCCCAGAGAGACCTGTCGGTATGTCTCCCATTGCACGGAGAACTTAGCCCCCAGCTGACCCTCAGGCGGAGGGTGCCGAGGGGGGAGAGTTGATCCAGAACCTTAAGGGGATTGCCCGGGGGATTCCAGACTACGCCCGACTGGCAGATGTCCCAATGGCGTATCAGAGACATATGGTGGGAGTGCCTAGTCGCCTCCACCGACTTTTAAGATGCTTAGTGCGCGTGGTAGCATGTTACCACGAGCACCATGCGGATTACACACCTAGGGATTCTTTCATGCATATTTTTTGAGAGACATGTTGTCTCCAGATGTATTAAGACGAACATGTATATTTTTTGATTTTGTGTGATGCACACTATGTAAAAATTTCGACACATATATATATATACACACCCATTTCTGGATGGATATTTTTACATGTGATGCTGTTTTTGTTTATAAATTGCACAAATTTCTATCTAAAACCAAATTAGCTACTGCATCTGTTAATGTATTCATATGTCTGGGTATGTGTTGATATGTAATATAATCAAAATTTCTTTCCAGCAGACGAACACGCAAATACAGACGTAAAATGGATGGATTTCTTACTGAATAATGTCCGTTAAGTTGTAATACTACAAGTTGTGAGTCTAGATACACAAGTAATTCACGAATGTCGAGGTCCATAGCCTCGGTTAATAATTCCAATACAACACTATATTCCACGATATTATTTGTAGCAGGACCCAGACACACACCTTGCAGGTCAACCAACTCACCAGCAGGATCATAAATTACCCAGGCTGCCGAAGATAGATTCCTGGTACTGCGGGAGGCACCATCTCCGAAACCCACAAACGGAGTAATAGACATCTGCACAATCAGGAAGACCCGATCAGCAGAAAGATGCTTACATGCACACCACACCACACATGCACAAAAATGAATATACACACCTATGTACACACACCACACCAAAAATGACTTCAAGCGTAGTATTTCTTAAGGTACAACCCATTTCTAGGCTGTGCCAACGGAACTCCTTCATAATCAATGAGCTCATAAGCCCCATTCTTCAATACTCGTTTTACTATGTAGGGCCCATGCCACATGGGTTGGAGCTTTCCTGCCCCGAGTTTATCATGTTCTTGGTCGTATAGGAGGACAAGGTCCCCTTCGACAAAGGAACATGGAGAGATTGATTGATCAAAGTGCGCTTTGACCCGCTTTTTCTGTGCCTCAATGACTAAGGCAGCCAAGCGACAGGTTTCAACCAACCATTCCAAATACAAGAGATGCTCTTCTTCAGGAGAAGTATCGGGTAAAAGTACCACAGCCAACTTTAAGGAAGGAATTTCGCACTCAACCGGAAGAGTTGCTTCCAGACCATACACCAATTGGAATGGTGTGAATCCGGTCGCACTCTTTGCTGATGTCCGGTATGCCCATAGAGCTAAGAAAAATTGGAGGTGCCAATTGGACTTATGAATTCCAACTGTTCGTTGAAGCATTGTGGCCAAAACCTTGTTCACAGGCTTAACCTGGCCATTTGCCTGGGGGTAATATGGTGTTGAGCTATCGTGTCTGTTGTGGAGGTAAATCCCCTCTGGGGATAGAGGCGATCCCTACTAGCCCAGACCGGGTCTAGCAACAATCGTTCACGCTATAGTGCAGGTTCCTAATTGCAAATAAACCAACTAGCGATGAAGGCTTACCTAGAATCCAACGCTGTCGCTTGTAGCGAAAGTAGCGCTCCCATTCCTTAGCTCCGGCAGATCAAAATCCTCACGATCTCCGTGATCAGACACCTGCACACGCAAGAAACAAAACAAACACAAGCGTAAAATCTAGTATATGCAACTATATGTCAGTCAGAGAAGACATAACTTATCATCATAATCAACAACAAGAGTGGAACCATAACCAATAGTCGCTTATCATTAATCAATGAAAGAAGAATACAACCATAGCCCTGACGCTGAATTCTCCTTGGAGGGTCGCCAGCGGAACACGTCTCGAAAAAGCCTGTCGGGGATGGGACAAACCTCTCTCTTCGGATGTCTCGACAATAATCTCCTTGCTTGGATTTGGCCTTAAGGGAATGAATCAAGGCTCTTACAGCATAAGGCTCTAATGGCTCTTGGGAACTTGGAGACTAGCTTGTAAAGGGAATGAGCAAGCTTTTATAGATGGAGGAAGGGGAGTTGGGATCCCTATAATCATGGGATTGGCCCTATCCTCAAGGAAGCTCCCATGAGAGGTGGCAAACCACTTCCTCTACATGGAGATCCGGAGCCAAACCTCCCAACTCAAATTAGATACCAGTTCATGGATCAGTTAGGACGAAACTTCCACCATTTATTTTTAAAAAACACTCCTTAAAATGGTTGACGTGAGTGCGACTCTGAGATAGAGAGCCAATTGGCGTGCCCTCTTTGAAGGATTTCCCCCCTTTGGCGCGGGTACTGAACTGCCTGCCTGCGCCAATGCAAAAAGGGGTGTTTTTAGGGTTTTTCACAAGGAGTTGTCTTCAGGGCATGAAAGTACATGTTTAGGGGAATGCCATGAAATTGTTTTCAAGCTATGTAACTGCTCACAGGTCACGGAATGAGCCCTCCCATTGTGCGGGATGGGGAATTACAGGGACGGTGACAAATTGTTGTGTAATAGATGCCCCCTAAAGCATGAGGCCCGAGAGAGAGAGAGGGGTGAAATGCTTTACGAAAATGTGTCCAACTGAAAACACCGCCGTCGGAAAACCTGCGTAGAGAAGTACAACTGATATCTCAAATACATGATATATATGTGGTATGGGCGTAGCCATCCATAATAGAGTATGTAGTAATCCAGATCCGAGGCATGGACGCAGCCATCCAGTGAGGATCGGTAAATAGACTCAGGTATGGTCACAGCCATCCAATTAGTGAGTCATGTGACTAATCATAATAATCCACAAAATCATAGCCTGGATTATAACAGATAGGAATCCAGGGTCTTGCACTCCATCTCGACCCGAACGAAGTACAAGTTCAAGCATGCGAATAGATGAGCTGAAGTCGAACATGCAAGAACATCGTCTGATTACCAGGCAATGATGAAAGCTGTTAACAGACGCGAGAGGTACCACCATTAATGCCAATGGTCCTCAAGGTACTACAGGTAAAATCTACGGCATGTGAACAGTGAGCTGACGTCGAACACCCACAGAATCACTCGATCAGAGGCCAATGATGAAAACCTGATGTCGAATGCAAAGAACCTGCCATTGAGGCATGCAGGCTCCAAGGTACCAGAAGCGAGTCTCTAGATCAACTTCCTGGATAATGAGTTGAAGTCGACAGGAAGTGACCTTGATCGAAGGTGGGCCATAGTGTTTCCCACATCATCGACACGAGACAGAGGAACATAATGTCTTCGTGAATCGGGATCAGATGAGAATCAGAGGAAGGTTGATACTTGCAGAGGTCAACTTCTCTTGAACATATGGCGGCACGACAGTGAGTTTGGCAGTATTTGACATCAACGGATCAGAGGTCATGGCGACGAGGCAAAGAGCAGATGAGAGGTCAAAACGGATTACCCAAACCCACGGAGGCAAGTGAACAAACGAGATGAGATATCCCCAACTCGACATGAATGCAGACAAGTGCCATGTTCAAGAGCGACATACTGCCGACATGACAATGATGTTGGTTCCATTTTCCCCACCATTTCTAGCGAGTACCTCTTTATTTTTACACAAGCTTGAAGAGGATACCATATGCTTGCTGTATAAGCCCATCCTAGTACATTTAACGAGCCCTAGGAAGGAGAGACTCGAATACCGTCATTACGACTAAATCTGATGTCATCAGGGTTTAACGAGTCTGACAAAGGAAGAACTCGGCGTCTTTTCATATTTAGAGAGTCTGAAAAGACAACAGAAAAGTAAATTCCCACGGTCCCTTTTCGTAAATAGTTCCCCAGACCCAAAAAGGTAGAAAACAATATCTGAGAAAACCTCCTAGTCGCAATAGGCTAGGGTATTCCTTTTTCGTAAATAATCTATCCCAGCCCAAAAAAGGGGTAAACATATACTGGGTAGATGTTGTTTCGTGACCACTTTAACGAGATCAAAACGAAAAGGGCCTCGGAAATCATTTCATGTTTAGAGAGTTAGAAAAGAGCTGAAAGATGACTCCAAAATGAATTTTTCGTGTATTTATCGAGTCCGAAAAAGTATAAAATACAACTCGTGTCACCGTTTAAGTTGCGTAAAAACCTGTTGCTGCACATAAAGGCAAGTGTAAAATCCATTTTCGACAAAATATATCAAAATATTAATAAAAATGACTTTTAAAACCTAATTAGATTTCAAAAAGTTATAAATAAGTCTCAAATGGTAAAAACAAAATTACTTTTACTATTTACCTCATTGGAGAGCAACAGTGGTCCATTGGTGCGCCAACTTCTGACGGCGACTGCGACTGATCCGGGCTACCATTCAGTTCCCTGTTTGTTCCAGGTAAGGGGTGCTCCCTTAAACTCCATTTCAATCCATTTTTTATATGTTTTTATTATGTATTAGACTTCTGGGAGAACCATTTTGAATTTTTAGGGCTCACTCCATTGGTGCGGGTATCGGGCACGGACCCGCGCCAATGGACATCTCCTCACAAAGAGGTCGCGCCAATAGCGCAACATAATTTTCCGCTCAAAATTTTGAAAATGTGAGCTATCTATGTGGATTTCCAAATGTACCAGAGATCTAACAATGTATTTTTGATTGTATTGATGCAGATATAAAGGCAAAAGTGGTTATCGAATGGAAGGAAAGGGAACATGGATAAGAAGATGAAATGGCTATCGAGAACGAAGCCTGCATGACTGCACTTAAGAACTGTGGACTTAAGAAATTCTTCCTCACACCCTGCTTACGAGCTCAACCGAAACTACTACAATACTTGGTCAGTATATGGGACGAAAATGAAGAAGTATTTAAACTTCGGGACCAAGTGCTGGAACTGGAGGTTTCCGACGTATATTTCATAACTGGACTGTCACGCAGAGGTTCAGTGCCCATCCTGACAGGCAGCAGACCATCTGGGGAAAATATGGAGCAGGTAATGGCGAGGGTGTGCCCAGGGGCACGAACCAGATCAGGAAGCGGGAAAGTGGACATCTGCACTGTCCAGGATCTAGCACTGAGAGTAGTGCTACACACCATCACACGAGCTGCGGGATCGCAAGCTCCACACGAGGCAACCAAGGCCCAAATCCTGCTAGCCGTTGAGTGTATGAGTCCAACACTGTTTGATTGGGCTACTGCAGTGACAACAAATATCAAGAGGCAGCTCACAAAGTGAAAGCAAGTCAAACTGAAGCAGTTTGGCTACGGTTCCATTTTGGTATTGTTCATCCTGGAACAACTACCTATCTTTCAGGGCCAAGGGGCCATAGTTGTTGAGTCGATACCAAGAGAGCCAAGGATGGCTCGTTGGGCAGCACTTATACCCAGGTCAGGAGGAGGCCAACAGATGTCTTGGAGGCCGGAGTTTTTTAGATGGTTACAGCGACAGCTGATCGTGGTCGAGGATTGGCCCTATGCCGGGACCGATTTCACTGGAGACCCAGATCTCCCACTTCCGGAGGGGGATGACTGGGACGAGGAGTTGGGTATGGCCTCTTTTTTTTTTTTTTTTTAATGTTTTATGATTTTTTTGTAATACATGTCCGTTCTAATAACAGTTTATATGTATGCAGATGTCGGCCCAGAGAGACCTGCCGGTATGTCTCCTATTGCACGGAGAACTCAGCCCACAGCTGACCCTCAGGCGGAGGGTGCCGAGGGAGGAGAGTTGATCTATAACCTTGAGGGGATTGCCTGAGGGATTCCAGACTACGCCCGGCTGGCAGATGTCCCGATGGCATATCAGAGACATACGGTAGGAGTGCCTAGTTGCCTCTACCGACTTTTGAGATGCTTAGTGCGCGCGGTAGCATGTTACCACGAGCACCATGCGAATTAGACACCTAGGGCTTCTTTCATGCATTTTTTTTGAGAGACATGTCGTCTCCGGCTGTATTAAGACGAACATATATATTTTTGACTTTATGTGATGCACACTATGTAAACATTTCGACACACACACACACACACACACACACACACATATATATATATATATACATACCTATTTCTGGATGGATCTTTCTACATGTGATGATGTTTTTATTTATAAATTGCGCAAATGTCTATCTAAAACCAACTTAGCTACTGCATCTGTTAATGTATTCATATGTCTGGGTATGTGTTGATATGTTATATAATCAAAATTTCTTTCCAGCAGACGAATACGCAGATACAGACGTAAAATGGATGGATTTCTTACTGAATAATGCCCGTTAAGCTGTAATACTACAAGTTGTGAGTCTAGATACCCAAGTAATTCATGAATGCCGAGGTCCATAGCCTCGGTTAATAATTCGAATACAACACTATATTCCGCAATATTATTTGTAGCAGGACCTAGACACACACCTTGCAGGTTAACCAACTCACCAGCAGGATCATAGATTACCCAGGCTGCTGTTTTGTCAATTTAGTGTGTCCTAAATTGCTACATTAATTTGTCAATCTGGGATTCGTAAGCTGACGAAGTGTGGCGCACTATATGTGCAAGATAACCTATCTCTTACTTTTTGTCGTTTTTGGGTTTTTATTTATCTTGGTTGGTTTCCTAATGTGAGATGGAAATTCTAAAAGACAAGTATGGTTATGAATGTTCAAGGCAATGATGTCCTTTATAATGATTTCCCAAACTTTCAAACTTCAAAAGGATTTTGAAACATACAATGACATAATTAATTCCTAAAATAAAATGAAAATGTGTCACTATACTAGTTAAACAAACAGTGAACTATTGATCATGAAACTCACTACCCTTGTTGCTGTCTAAATACAAAATAAAATGTTCTCAAAGAAATCCAAAGATTTGCAAGTAAAGTAAAACTAAAATCAAGTTACATCAAATCATATTCTGACCCCTCACCATTAGTCTCGCTATGGCTTTCAGAGGTAATCATAAACAACTTGAGCAATCTGATATCTAATTTGCAGGAAAATAAACTAATATCAAATTACACACTCATACTTCAATCCCTCACCATTAGTCTCGCTATGGCTTTCGGAGGTAACTGATAATGACATCAGAAATTTAATATCTAATTTGCAGAAAAATAAACTAATATCAAACTACACACTCATACTTCAATCCCTCACCATTAGTCTTGCTATGGCTTTCAGAGGTAACTGATAATGACATGATCAGTTTAATATCTAATTTGCAGAAAAATAAACTAATATCAAACTACACACTCATACTTCAATCCCTCACCATCAGTCTCGCTATGGCTTTCGGAGGTAACTGATAATGACATGAGCAGTTTAATATCTAACTAACTAGTAAAGCAAATGTACAAAACTGAAATGAATAAAACAGTGCTGGAATTAAAAAAACTAAGAAAAAGAAATCAGCAGAAGGACAAGATTTATTCCATGTCATTAGTCATTGTAAACTATGTACAAATGCCCGGGCTGCCTACTATAATCTGGAACAAAACATTGATCAGTCAACAGCAGTATAAAGTATGAAAAATTATGAACAGAAACAAAACGTTAATACCATAAGAAATGTAATATATACATGTGAATGACTATGGCACAATGAACATAAGGAAATGAAGCATGAAACTATACAATAATACACAAAACCTCGGCGTGTGCAGGGGCCCTCTGCACAATCCTCGGGAAGCAGCTATCAAACACGAATTATGCTTATGAACAGAGTCTTCTCATATATTGCAGTCATAACAAAGAAATAATGTTACGGCACAATGGCTTTCTATCCAGCAAATTACATTACAGCAGCTAACTACTATGCGTATGAGAACGCATTATTTATAACAGAGAATTTCATAACTAATTTCCTACATTCTGCGCTGATACAAGACACGTGAACCACCACGTCCAGAAATCTAGCATCATGGCTGCCGTGAAGATTAAATCTATGGAGAGTGGTCGTTGGATTCGGCTTATGGAGCCGTTTACAGGTGTTGATATGTCTCTCGTGATTTAGAAACGGCCACGCAAGTCTTCACATGATGAAAAACAGAGTTTTGTCACCGTGGGACTCTTCGGTTGACCACCGCTTGACCACCTTTGACCACAGCCTTCTTAGGTGAATTCGACTGAGCCAATAGGACTCGATCCATGTCCATGTCATTTCCAACTTGCCCATGTGGCTCGATTTACCTGAAGACACCTGCAATATAGACTTTAAAAAAATGGCTGCGGAAAGTTACAGCAACTGCGGAAAGTTACAAGATTCCGCAGCTTAATGAGAAAAAATATAATTCAAACAACAGACAAAAATAATAATTAAAAACCACTTTAAATGCTCTTTTATGATTAATATTCAATGATATTGATGGCTTAGGAGGTCTAGGTAAATGGAAAAAGTCTAGAAAGGTGTATAGGAAAGATGCAAGTTTGGGACTCAACATACCCCCACTGTGAAGGTGTTGCATGTCCTCATGCAACCAAAATTTTTGATCATCCTTCTTCAATTCATATGCCTTGATACCTCTTCCAGTACATCCAATCCTCTTCTCCTCTTCCTTGGTGCTGCTAACATCCTGGGCTTCTTCATCAAGCATCTAAATTTGATATTAATCAGTGCTCTACTTAACTTCTGGAATTTCTTCTTCAATTTCCTATTCTTTTTCTGCCATAGTCCCAGATGTAGCATGGTATTATCATGAATGATCTTGTCCAATCTGTTTTTCTCCTTTAATTCTTCATTTTCATTTTTAATATGTCTATTTAAAACTTCCAACTCAAAGACTTCTTGTTTCAACGATTGGACTAGAGCTTCTTGTGCTGTATGAGGCTGAATGGATGAAGTGCTGGGACCCGTGGCTATTTTTTATAAGGATTCTATGTAGTCATACACCTCTTGCTGCTTTGGATCTATCTCGGGTGTCATTTTCCTTGGGCTGTCCCCAAAATGTTGTGGAGGAGAATTGAATTCAAAATCTGGCCGAAAAGGACTCATATCAACATCTTGAGGACTAGTTTCAACATTTGACTGAGAATGAGGTGGACTATGTTCAACGTCTGGCTGAGAATGAGATGGACTATGTCCAGTTGGAGTTTTTTCAGGTGTTACTTCTCCCAAATCAATAAAATAGGGTCCTTTTGTCTGTGTTTTCTTCCATTTTCCTTTAAGCCTGCTGCTTCTTCTTACATACTGTGGACTACTGTCTGTTTCCTTTTGTTTTTCTTTTCCTCTCTTTTTGGTCATAGATGACTGTTCCTGAAGGTGAAATAGTCTCTCAGATAACACTTGATGGTCTTCTTCTGAGGACGGGGTTTGATGCATAGCCTCAATGCTTCTTTTCTCTTTTGATTTTGTTGGCTTTTTACCCTCGGTCTCTTCCTTCCTCCTTTTAGACAGTCTTTCTTCTCTACTAGTTCTTTCAACTGTGTTAGTAGGAGTGCTTTGAGTTTTATCATTTGTTCTCTTCCTTCTACTTCTTTTTGATGTACTTCCTTCAGGGGTTTCTTGAGGTTCTTCAAAGAAATTTCTAATTAAAAACTGCTCCCAGGTGTCCTTTTTCTCCTTTAATTGTTTTTCTATCAAAATTTTTACAAGACCATGGTGATATAAATGTGGTTCGACGTCCCCTAGATGCTTCTGGACGGTTACAGACATCTTTTTCAAACTGTTTAGTAAAAAGAATGGTAGATTGAGGGCCTGGTTGTCTAGGAAATTCATCAACAGTCGGGTATGATACATGTACATTGACCTAAAACGTCCCTCACAGGTGATAAATTTTTGAATAACTAACAGTAAACTGGCCCACTCTTCCTTTAAAGCATGAACAGGAATTCCCTTTTTGAAAATGGTGACATCCATACCTGGGTTACGTAGGATCACTCTCCAGGCTTCATCACTAATGCTCTTGTTCTTGAACCAGCGTTCACCTTCTTGAGGAAGTTCTGTAGCAGCTGCTATGGACGCCTCAGTCACTGTAAATTTGAGGTCCCCAATCTCCACCTCCAGACCGTTGAAAGACCTCGCAAAAGCTTTTGTTACCTCCTTATGGTAGCCTTTGAACTTTTGAATAAACCGAAGCCATTTTGCCTTTTTCAGTATGTCTTTGTCTTGCGGATACCCTTCCATAAATTTGGGTCCCTCTGGTTCTGTTCTCAACAACTGACCCATCCTTCCTTCTGTACTTTTAGAACTCGTCTGCGTGAGGGGGGTTTAGTGGAGGTAAGACAGCAGAAATGATCAGGGTTTATGAAGGAGGCCAGTGACTAGATATCAGAGAATAGGTACACGAAATGAAGCGGAACAGAGAACAAAATGGAGTGAAGGCTTATGTGAGCACGATGGAAATGCAGCCGTGAGATCAATAGAACAGTAGGGGGAGTAAAACGCATCCGGCAATATTTAAAATTGGGTGGCTGCAGAGTAGATGCAAGCACGTTTATGCAACGGCTACAGATTTTGTGCGGCTAAGAGAAGCCGTAGTCAAATCAACCACATTCCTTAATTACAGGTGGAGTATCAACGTATAGCCGAACACTAGTGAAGACCAGAGGCTTGATTATGAGGTCGTTTAGAAATGAATGCAAGGATTGTGGGGGAATCGTATAGAGATCGTGGGATGGCTACGGAGTTATCAACGCAATCATTGCATATAATGGAGCTATGGTTTATAACTATGTAAAAATGTGCTTGAATTCCATTTGAAATAATTTTTTACTCATACCTTGGAATTCTTGCCATTTTTCATTGGTCTTCAATAAGTTGCTCCTCATTGATGTCTTTGAATGCCCCATGTATTCATAATATGTCTTCATACCTGCATTTGATTTCATGATTGTTGAACTAACATCTGACTGTGAATTTTTGAAAAACAGAGTGGTAGCTGCAGAAACTACTTCTGGCTGCGGAAACTGGTGTCAGCTGCGGAAACTGACACAGTAATTATTTGGGTGAATGGAAATAGATGGATGATAACTGACTGAATGAAAATGGTCATGAAAGAAAATTTTTATTGGTGAAATGAAATGAAGTGGAGTGGAATGAAGTGGAATGGAATGGAGTGGGTTGTCATAAGACTTGTGAAATGAGAGAAAGAATTTTTTTTATTTTTTTTTTGGAAAATATAGGGTGTCAGATGTTCCTGATTTTCACCCTACATTTTCTGTATAAGACTGCCAATCAGTGATTGGTTTTCAGGCTTATAAATTTTATTTATTTATTTATTTATTTTTACTTGAAACTGAAAAGAGCAAAGGCTAGGCTGGTGGAGAAAAAGGATTCTTCTGCACCAGCCTTATTGCAGAATTATCTTGAAACATCTTGACAAATTCCTCTTTTGAGAGTGGCTTATGATAGATCTTTAATCTGTGGCCATTCACAATAAGAGGAGTTTGAGATTCATCAATGGTCTTGATTCTTACCGCTCCATTGCTAAAGATCTTGTCAATCTCATATGGCCCAAGCCAATGAGTCTGAAATTTTCCTTTAAAATCTTTAAACTTGGAATCAAATAACAATTCCCAATCTCCTTCTTGAAACTTCTTCTCTTTGATGTATTTTTCATGCCATTTAGCTCTTTGATATTGAACTAGATCAGTTCTTAGAATTGCCTCTTATCTGATCTCATCTAGCTCATTCAACTGCTCCATTCTATGCTTTTGGGCTTCTGATAAGTCCATCCCCAACTGAACTGCTATCTTGAAGGTCTTGACTTGGAACTCAATGGGGAGCAGGATTTCTTTCCCATAAACAAGTTCATAGGGAGAATGTCCTGTTGTATTTCTCCATGTAGTTCTGTAGGCCCACAAGGCTTCAGGAAGCCTTTCCGCCCAATCTCTTCTGTGTAGATGCACATTTTTGGTGATGATACTTTCAAGAACTTTGTTTGTAGACTCCACTTGACCATTTGCTTGCAGATGGTAAGGAGTAGATATTCTGTGCTTGATTTTGTATTCTTCCATCAGCTTCTCCACCAGGTTGGATGTGAATTGGCTTCCCTGATCTGTCACAATTTCTCTTGGAACACCAAAGCGAGTAAAAATATCCTCATAAAGAAAATTAACAACTGAATTTTCAGTAGCAGACACCAATGCCTTGGCTTCTACCCATTTAGTAACATAATCAGTACAAACCAATATATACTTCTTTTGCTTAGATGGTGGATTAATAGGTCCTATGAAATCTAAAGCCCATTTTTCAAAGGGTTCAATGAGTACCTGTGGTTGCAATGACATTTCATTTGAAAGGGTAGGTTTCCCTACTCTTTGGCAGCTGTCACACATTTTGACATATTGTTTTGCATCTTTGAAGAGGGAAGGCCAATAATATCCTAAAGAGAGGATTTTATAAGCCGTCCTTTTGTCTGCAAAGTGTCCGCCGCATGGTTCATCATGACATGCCTTAAGAATATCAGGCATTTCATCTTCCCTGACACATCTTCTGATCACAAGATCTGGCCCTGTTTTAAACAATTCGTTAGAAATCCATGAATATTTTGAACTCTCCTGAATAATCTTTCTTTTTTCACTTGGAAATAAATGTGGAGGCAATTTCCCTATAACCAAATAGTTAGCAATATCTGCATACCAAGGAGTTTTAGTAGTTACTGCAAACAAGTATTCATCGGGAAACTTATCCTCTACAGGAGACTCTTCTTCAGTATTCTGAATCCTAGACAAGAAATCAGCTACTGTATTTTGTTTTCCTGGTCTATCCAACACAGTAATATTGAATTCTTGCAAAAGTAGGAGCCATCTTGTCACTCTGCCATTAGTAACAGGTTTGTTCATTAGATATCTAATTGCAGAATGATCAGTATGAATAAAAGTTTCATAGCCTGTTATATAATGTCTAAACTTATTAATTGCATGAACAACGGCTAAAAACTCTTTTTCAGTCACAGTATAGTTCAACTCTGTGGGAGTCAAATTTTTACTGGTATAATAAATGGCATAAGGAACTAAATCTTTTTGACCCAACACAGCTCCTAGAGCTGTATCTGAAGCATCTGTAGAAATATGGAAAGGGAGTTTCCAATTTGGTCCTCTGAAGATAGGTGCTTCAGATATTCTTGTTTTCAAAGTTTCAAAGGCTGATTGACAATCAGGATCCCATTTGAATTCACAGTCTTTTGTAAGCATTTTGAAGAGTGGAGATGCTATTTTAGTGAAGTTTTCTATAAATCTTCTATAGTATCCAGTAAATCCTAGAAAACTTCTAACATCTCTTTGAAAATTTGGAATAGGCAACTTGGAGATGACTTCAACTTTTGATCTATCAACCTTAATCCCATCTCTTGAAATATGATGCCCCAAAACAATACCTTCAGTAAACATCATAAAGCATTTTTCATGGCTTAATGAAAGGTTTGTTTCTTTACATCTTATAAGGACTTTTTCCAAATTTTCTAATGCCTCTTCAAATGAATTACCATAAGCTGTAAAATCATCCATATAAACCTCTACACAATCATGGATTAGATCAGAAAAAATTCCTAGTACTGCTCTTTGGAATGTTGCGGGTGCATTACATAACCCAAAAGGAAGCACTCGATAGGCAAAAGTTCCCCATGGACAGGTAAATGTGGTCTTATCTTGATCTTCAGGTGCTACCTGAATTTGATTATAGCCACTAAAACCATCCAAAAATGAAAAGTACTTTTTGCCTACTAATGTATCTAATACTTGATCGATAAAGGGCAAAGGAAAGTGATCCTTCAAAGTTGCTTTGTTCAATTCCCTGTAATCAATGCATACCCTCCATTTACCATTCTTTTTAGGTACTATAACCAAAGGAGAAACCCATCGGCTATCTGAAATTGGATAAATGAAGTTTACATTGAGTAGTTTTTGGAGCTCTTCTTTCAATATCTCGCTAAGATTTGGATTCATCCCTCTTTGAGGTTGTATGATTGGTCTACTGTTTTCCTCAATATAGATATGATGGATGCAAGTCTTAGGATCAATTCCTTTCATGTCAGCATACTCCCATGCAAATGCAGTAGAATGTTTTTGCAAGATTTTGGTTAGTTTTTCTTTTTGTGACTTTTCCAAATGTTTGTTGATATTCAATTTTTTTCCTGGAAAAATATCAATAGTAGAACTACCAAACTCTTCCATAGAGTAAAGAGACATTTGTCTTGATGATAAATATTCTATGTCAGATTCGAACTGAAATTGTGTGGGGTCATATTCCTCAAGATGTCCTTCAAAATTTTCTAATGTGTTCGTAATTTGACTATCCTCACTAATTTCAGAAATGGTAAAGATAGGTTGTATAGTGTCCCCATCATCGACCCATTCATTCTCTCCTACTTCTGTGATTGCTTTTGCTGGAGGATAAAAATTGAATTTCTTTGTCGAATTACCATTAGAAATGTACATATCCCCAGATTCACAACTAATAAAAGCACTGTGGCTAGCCAAGGTCTTCCTAAGATAAGTGGGTGCCCTCCTAGATTACCCTTGGGAGTCAAAATCATAAAATCTACTGGATATTCCCAAGAATCTAAGGAGACTGAAATATCTTCTAATACACCATCGGGTTTTATAATTGATCGATCTGCAAGTTGCAGTAAAGTAGGTGTAAAAAGAAGATTAGGAAGTTTTAGCTGTTCCATAATCCGTCTACTCATAATGTTGATAGCAGCCCCTAAGTCAATCAATGTGTTTGGAATTTCTATCCCATTTATATGTGTCTTGAAAATTGGACTACCTAGATCTACATACTTCTGCATGGTAATTTTTCCCATCATGATATATGCAATTTTTCCTACCAGTTGGATTCTTCTTGTGTCTCTTGGTTTCCTTCCTGGTCTTTTGAGACTCAACTCCTTTATTTTTTTTGCTAGAATAGACCCTCGAATGGCTTGTAGCAAGGGAATCTTGATACAAACATTCTTTAATTCATCTAGAAAATCATAGTTAGGCAACAAGATTTGTTTTTCCACCCCTTTATCAATTTGTAATCTTTTAGGGAAAGGAGGTGTGGATGAAGATGCATGTTGCTCAACTATAGGAGTTGTGGGTGTTAACTTTTCTTTCTCTTTTTGAATGTTCGAGTTTTGAAGAGATGTTTCCTCATAACCCTTATTGGCTTTAAGAGAGTCCTCCTCAGAGGTATCTTGCTCTTGGACATCTATAGAAGGTTTTTCTAAAACTCTACCAGACCTGAGTTGTACATCATTGAGAGGAAAAATCATATAGGTAGGAAATTGTTGTCCTTCTATGATGTAAGTATTTTTGAGGATTTTTGTCGTTAGGATTTGGCAATGGCTGAGCCGGAAGTTGATTTGTCTTTTGTTGGTATGGGAGCATGAGTTGAGGATTTGTATTTTGTTGAGAAGGTTGATGTTGTGGAAATGGCAATGAAAGTTGTTGTGGATTTTGGCTTGGAAATTGTGGAGCTTGTTGGTTTTGAAAAGATGGAGGATATTGACAAAATTGAGCAAATCTCCCATAAGGATTTTGCATCCCTTGTACCCATGGCTGATATGAGTTTTGATGTTGGGGCCAAGGTTGTTGCCAGGGATTCCAATTTGGTGGGGGTTGAAAATTCATAGGGTTGTTAAACCCTTGAGTTTGTTGCCCTTGCCAAGGTCTTCTTGCAACAAAACAGAGAGATTCTAATGAATTTGGATCTTCTTGAAAGACAAATTTGAGTCTAGGAATTGAAGGAAAATCCTTGGTCTCATGATTCTCTGAGCAAATCATACATGTTTCTACAACTTTTGCATCCAAGGGAAATTCCCTTAAAGCATGTTTCTTCCTACATTTCTATTAATAGATGGCTAGAGCATCGCTCGCTTTTCTCGCTTGTTTTGAATGACAAGGGTGTCTAATTGTTCACTAAGGCTCCCTAAGATATCCGTTTTGAATTCATCAAGCATATTGCCAATCTCTGCCCTACTTACTGATCCAGTTGGAGATTTGTTTGCCCTGATAAGAGAAGGATCTCTAGGCCCTTTTCCCGTTTTAGATTTTCCCCTTGAGAGATAGACACATAGTTCTGTTATGTCACGAAGTGGAAGTTGAGAAATATCTCCTTTCCCCATCATGTTTAAAATATCTATCCATTCATCTCTGATGGCTTTTAATATAAGGGCTTTCAAATTTTCATCATCTAAGTTGCTCATCTTTGCTCTTTTTAAGTTGTATTGAAATCTTTCAAGTAAATCTTCCAAATTTTCCCCTCTTTTGCACCATTTTGAATACCTCATCCTCATGGATTGGTGTTGCTGCAATAATCCAGTATCTATCAAAAAATGTTTGTTTCATATCATTCCAAGTCCTAATAGATTGGTGGTTAATCCCATGAACCATTTCTCAAAAGCGGCCTCGTCACAAGCTCTATGAACAGTCCTGATTTTTGAGAGTCTTCCATATAGTCATAGGTTCGTTACACGACTTCAAACTCAAATAGAAATGTTTCAGGATCCTCACTTCGAAATCCATAAAAGTTAGGGAGGACAGATGGTGAGATATTTTTCATCGTCGTATGAGTTTCCTCATCAACTATAGGGAATCCAAACAAGTTGTCTCCTTCCCTATTTCTTCCATTATTACCTTCACCATTGTTGTCTACATTTTTTCCTCCTCCTCTACCTCTACCTCTACCTCCAAATCCATCTATTATTTCTTCTTCCATGATAGTTTCTTTAGAGTCCTCAAAGTCCTCTGGTTCTTCTATCAAGGGAGGATGAGAGGGAGTCTCTTTCTTTTCTTCTTCAGTGATTCTACTTTAATTACAACATATTCTCCGTAGAAGCAAAGAAAGGGTCCTTTTTAAAATGAGATTGGTAGAGCAGTCAGAGAATCTTCAATCTGCATCTTCTGAATTCCAAGAATCTTAAGGCTAGGGGTGGGGAGCAAGAATCTTTCACGAGCCTTGAAGAAGATGGAGTTGTGAAAATCGAACTCTTGGCTCTAGCCATAAACCTTCCCCTAGAATCTCTTGCTCTATGCATGTCATTTTTTTATTTTTTAAGTTGGGCTAATAATTCTCTTTCTGATCTTCCAGGTCACACTAAGTGCAAGAAGAGAGCATACTTAAGAAATTATTGAACTAATAACTCTCTTTTCTGAACCTCCAGATCACACTAGGTACAAGAGGAGATCATACTTCAAGAAGTTATCAAATTTTCCCTTCTTTTTATATATATTTTTTAAGAAATTGGCTACCTAGTTACACTTCCCTGGCAACGACGCCAAAATGTTTTGTCAATTTAGTGTCCTAAATTGCTACATTAATTTGTCAATCCGGGATTCGTAAGCTGACGAAGTGTGGCGCACTATATGTGCAAGATAACCTATCTCTTACTTTTTGTCGTTTTTGGGTTTTTAATTATCTTGGTTGGTTTCCTAATGTGAGATGGAAATTCTAAAGGAAAAGTATGGTTATGAATGTTCAAGGCAATGATGTCCTTTATAATGATTTCCCAAACTTTCAAACTTCAAAAGGATTTTGAAACATACAATGACATAATTAATTCCTAAAAGAAAATGAAAATGTGTCACTATACTAGTTAAACAAACAGTGAACTATTGATCATGAAACTCACTACCCTTGATGCTGTCTAAATACAAAAGAAACTGTTCTCAAAGAAATCCAAAGATTTGCAAGTAAAGTAAAACTAAAATCAAATTACATCAACTCATATTCTGACCCCTCACCATTAGTCTCGCTATGGCTTTCGGAGGTAATCATAAACAACTTGAGCAATCTGATATCTAATTTGCAGGAAAATAAACTAATATCAAATTACACACTCATACTTCAATCCCTCACCATTAGTCTCGCTATGGCTTTCGGAGGTAACTGATAATGACATGAGCAATTTAATATCTAACTTGCAGAAAAATAAACTAATATCAAACTACACACTCATACTTCAATCCCTCACCATTAGTCTTGCTATGGCTTTCGGAGGTAACTGATAATGACATGAGCAGTTTAATATCTAATTTGCAGAAAAATAAACTAATATCAAACTACACACTCATACTTCAATCCCTCACCATTAGTCTCGCTATGGATTTCGGAGGTAACTGATAATGACATGAGTAGTTTAATATCTAACTAACTAGTAAAGCAAATGTACAAAACTGAAATGAATAAAAAAGTGTTGGAATTAAAAAAAATAAGAAAAAGAAATCAGCAGAAGGACAAGATTGATTCCATGTCATTAGTCATTGTAAACTATGTACAAATGCCCGGGCTGCCTACTATAATCTGGAACAAAACATTGATCAGTCAACAGCAGTATAAAGTATGAAAAATTATGAACAGAAACAAAACATTAATACCATAAGAAATGTAATATATACATGTGAATGACTATGGCACAATGAACGTAAGGAAATGAAGCATGAAACTATACAATAATACACAAAACCTCGGCGTGTGCAGGGGCCCTCTGCACAATCCTCGGGAATCAGCTATCAAAAATGAATTATGCTTATGAACAGAGTCTTCTCATATATTTAAAATGCAGTCATAACAAAGAAATAATGTTACGGCACAGTGGGCTTTCTATCCAGCAAATTACATTACAGCAGCTAACTACTATGCGTATGAGAACGCATTATTTATAACAGAGAATGTCATAACTAATTTCCTACATTCTGCGTTGATACAAGACACGTGAACCACCACGTCCAGAAATCTAGCATCATGGCTGTCGTGAAGATTAAATCTATGGAGAGTGGTCGTTGGATTTGGCTTATGGAGCCATTTAGAGGTGTTGATATGTCTTCCGTGATTTAGAAACGACCACGTAAATCTTCACGTGGTGAAAAATAGAGTTCTGTCACCGTGGGACTCTTCGGTTGACCACCGCTTGACTATCTTTGACCACAACCTTCTTAGGTGAATTCGACTGAACCAATAGGACTCGATCCATGTCCATGTCATTTCAAACTTGCCCATGTGGCTCGATTTGCCTGAAGACACCTGCAATATAGACTTCAACAAAATGGCTGCGAAAAGTTGCAGCAGCTGCGGAAAGTGACAAGATTCCGCAGCTTAATGAGCAAAAATATAATTCAAACAGCAGACACAAAACATAGTTAAAAACCACTTTAAATGCTCTTTTATGATTAATATGCAATGATATTGATGGCTTAGGAGGTCCAGGTAAATGGAAAAAGTCTAGAAAGGTGTATAGGAAAGATGCAAGTTTGGGACTCAACAGCTGCCGAAGACAGATTCCTGGTACTGCGGGAGGCACCATCCGCGAAACCCACAAACGGAGTAATGGACATATGCACAATCAGGAAGACCCGATCAGCAGAAAGATGCTTACATTGCACACCATGCCACACATGCACACAAATGAATATACACACCTATGTACACACACCACACCAAAAATAACTTCAAGCGTAGTATTTCTTAAGGTACAACCCATTTCTAGGCTACGCCAGCGGAACTCCTTCATAATCAATGAGCTCATAAGCCCCATTTTTCAATACTCGTTTTACTATGTAGGGCCCATGCCACATGGGTTTGAGCTTTCCTGCCCCGAGTTTGTCGTGTGCTTGGTCGTATAGGAGGACAAGGTCCCCTTCGACAAAGGAACGTGGAGAGACAGATTGATCAAAGTGTGCTTTGACCCGCTTTTTCTGTGCTTCAATGACTAAAGCAGCCAAGCGACGGGTTTCATCCAACCGTTCCAAATACAAGAGACGCTCTTCTTTAGGAGAAGTATCGGACAAAAGTTCCACAACCAACTTTAAGGAAGGAATTTCGCACTCAACCGGAAGAGTTGCTTCCAGACCATACACCAATTGGAATGGTGTGAATCCGGTCGCACTCTTTGCTGATGTTCGGTATGCCCATAGAGCTGAGAAAAATTGGAGGTACCAATTGGACTTATGAATTCCAACTGTTCGTTGAAGCATTATGACCAAAACCTTGTTCACAGCCTCAACCTGACCATTTTCCTGGGGGTAATATGGCGTTGAGCTATCGTGTCGTAAGCCCAATCTTGATGTCAGCTCGGCCATCATATAATCTCAAAAGTGAGTGCCATGATCGGTAACAATGGCTTGAGGGACCTGTTGTACTATACAACAACCCTCCCTTTTTCTAAATTTTAGAAATAAAATTTAGAAATAGGGTCCCTTTCTTTTTAGAAATAAAACACTTAGAAATAAAATTCATTGTTTTGAAAAATTTCATATTCAACATTCAAAAAACTTATGGTCCGATCTAATATACAAAGCCTTATCATAAAAAACAGATCAAAGTTAAAAGTTCAATCGCAATCGGAAAATCGGAGATAACCCTCAAAAGAAATTTCATATGCCCATTTCAAATCTTCCGATGCGATTAGTCCAATCGGAAAATTTTAAATCGCTAAGAGTTTAAAACAGTCAAATATAACTTCCGATGCGATGCGGTCAATCGCAATCGATTAATCGGGACAATCTTTAAGAAACTCTTTACGCTTAGTTGAAATTCCCCGATTCGATGTGCATTTGATAATAAACGCTTTTAAAAGAAAATCAAACATTTGTTTAAAAAATATGGTAGACCCCACCATTAGAGATCGGAAAGATCTGCAATCGCAATCGATCAATCGGGATAAACGTATTGTGATACTCATTTGCCATTCAAAAACTTCCGATGCGATTCATCTATTTTGCATACGAAGATTTTTGTTGAATATATTAATATATCACAAGCGCCAAATCTTTATTGGTACGAAGGCATTCAATAACGAATCAAATGAATATGGTTTAGGATTTGGTTTTAAATACTTAAGGGTGACCCAAAAGGAGCATTTATGCAATATATGAAACAAATAAATGAAAAACCGTAAATTCATAAATCATTCCGTTTGAGTGGCTTGTTGATCACGACTGAGAGTTTATTGTCTTGCAGAGCCAAAGAACAACAAGTTTTTTCATTCACAGACAAATGGAAGCTGTAGCAGACGCAGAAATGTCAAAGAGAGGAAGAAGAAACAAGACTGCTCTACCAGTGAAGCCTGTCGAAACTCCTACGGTCTCAAAAGAAAAGCCCATAAAGCCAAGGCTAGTCACAGATACATCATGCCAAGGTCTTGGGAAAATGACATGGGACACAGTCTACAACCTATTGGAAAAAGAAGACCCCAAGGTCACAGTGGAGAAGGCATCAGTTCCAGACGAGGATATCTCGGATTCTGACTCTGACATCAATGAAAGAACACTTGCAAATTCATTTCTGCATCGAATTGCAGCCAGAGCGAGCATCATGCCTTACTATGATGTAGTTCGATGGGTTATTGACAGTGTAAAGATACAAGATAGAATGTTTGTTTCAGCATCTGGAGTGCCTTTCGGCTCGTTTAAAGCAGAAGACTTGAAAGCAATGTACCACCTTCTAGACCCACAGAAGGTGTATAACAAGGAATTTATCAAAGAATTTGCTGATGATAACAAATTCCAATCCGACCCTATCATAAATTGGAGGAAAAACCCAGAGAAGCACCGAAATGAAGCATCCGGTATGTATTCTGTAGATTCTCTTCTGCCTCCATATTCCTATGCAGCTGCCATGATGTGTAGGTTATTTGGCAATGATAATTCAGCCAGGTTTTCTATACAAATGGTCCCATTAATCCTAGCAGCTGTGAATTCCGACATTATGGATTGGGCTGTTATTCTTTCTGATAGAATGGCCAATAGGATCCTGGAATACAGACAAGAAAAAGATGCTGGAAATTCTACCCCCTTTTTCTTTTGTGCCTATATTCTTGATGCTATTTGTTTCAATTCCGAATTTCCCTTATTTGGATGGAAATGGACTCCCAATAACCCCCTTCCAATCCATATTTATCATAAATTGCTTTGGAAGATTCATTTCCAAGCTAATGTATATAGAATCCGTCATGGTTTCCTCATTCCTGTTTTCCAAACCATTTTTAATCGCTTTCCTCCTAGGATTTCTGATAAAGCTAAAGCCGACCTGTCTGCAATCGGAGATTGGTTTGGGGAGGAAAAATTTACTTACATCAGGGTTTTTGGTAGTATAGTGGAGCCGCATGTTCTTCCGCTTTTTGTTCCAGACAAACTTCTCGCTCAGGAAGTTTCTTATCAATTGACAATTGAAGGTATATCCAGGTCTTTGAACAACAGTAAGAAGAAAATGTGG
Source organism: Pinus albicaulis (assembly GCA_034641835.2). Taxonomy (NCBI): domain Eukaryota; kingdom Viridiplantae; phylum Streptophyta; class Pinopsida; order Pinales; family Pinaceae; genus Pinus; species Pinus albicaulis. Next base: position 1,296,593,198 of record CM076583.1, on the reverse strand, counting down.
CCTCAATTCCCACTCAATTGTGGTCATTTCACTCTAAATGATTTCAAGCATGCAGAAAAGGAAGTCTTCAAGATAAGAGGTTGTAAATTTGCAACCATTCCTGGAAGACAATATGATCCAAAAAAGATAGCATTCGATGTCACTGCTTCATTTTCAATTGCTCGTTTCGAGCATGAACCAGATATGTTTGATGATTTATTTGTTTCATTAGATAATTTTCCTCAGATTTTTGACTTGGTCAAGTCTGAATTTCAACAGGAGGAAATAAATAAATTTCTCTTATTTAGAAGCCAGAGATTGTTGAGAGGACCTCTGGACCAGCTGAGAACTCAAATCCAAAAATCAGAGACAGAAGGTACATCCGGCCAAACGCTAGTAGAAACATCTACCAGCAAAATCATTACACAATCGGCTGTCAACCAGCCGATTGTACATACTCAAAAAGTGATCACTATTGACAAACCTGATGCCCCAAAGGGAAATACTGCTCAAATGACAGACAAATGCACAAATATCAATGATCAGGTGCATAATCAAAAGGATGGATCAGATGATAAAAGCACTAAGCAGAGCATAGATAAAGAGAAAGGAAAAGAAATAACTAAGGAGATTATGGTTTCCACTAATCTTGATATTTCTTCTCAGCTATTAAATCAATATGATCAGTTTGCTCAACAGCTTGGATTGCAGGATAAAGGTAAAGAACAAATAGAGCAGGATGTTGAAATCATTCCTGAACATCCTACATGGCATATTGTATTAAAAGGTGAGGAGATCCCTCCTTTGGATGTATTTTACAGCCCTAAACATAAGGCTGTTGTCAAAAGACAAAGAAAGAAAAGAAAAACAGAACAAGGTATATTCTCTACTCCATCAGAGGAGTTTATGAATATTGTTTATAAGAACAATGAAATGAATCCATTTGAAGACCTTACGAAATTGTCACAGTATACAGGAGCTTATAGTGCTGCAACAGTTGATAAAGTTGTAGAAGTTTCTCAACTAATAACTCAGAAAGATCTTCACATAACTTCACTGGAAGAAAAAGCTAAGGAGAATCAGCAGCTGATCAGCCAATTGCAGCAACAACTACAGGATCAGATATTCAGGTCTAAAGAATTGGAGAAACAGCTGGCTGAAGAAAAGAAGAAGGTCGATGAAAAGCTTTTAAGCAAACAAAAGCAGTTAAATGAAGAAATTTTTAAGTTGCAGAGTCTGTTACAAAATGAGGAAAAGGCAAAAATGACTCAAGAAAAGGAATTCCAAGCAACTTTGGATAAGTTTAAAGATTATCCAAAGTTAAATGAATTCAAATCGGAAGCCCTTGAGGCTAATAAATTATTGACTCAGCAGTTAATTGAATTTTGCTCAAAACTGTCACAAGCAGAACCTTTTTGTGAGATTACTTCATATTTGATCCAAACTATCATAACTCTTAGACAAGAAATAGATGATGCCGATGAAAAGATTTCTGAGTTTCTCAACTGGCAGGATACAGAAAAGGGAAAAGAAGCAAATCTTCCTAGGATAGAGGAAAAACACAAAGAAATCTTGTTTACAGAATGGGAACATCAATTAATGAAATCTGATAGAGCAATATCAAGAGCCAGAAATATAATGAACAATCTCACGCAATTCATAAATGACAGCCTATATTCAATTAATCTCATTTCAGACTGTGTTCCTGGCAGTTTGCCAAAGATAAAAGAAACTGAAGACAGATGGAGAGATGAAATGGAAAGGAAAAGTCAACAAATCGGCAGACTTCAAACTATATCCTGGGATAGTATGTGGACTCATGTGATCAAGCCAAACAATCAACAGACAGCTATCAAAATTCTATCAAACGCTATCGATTGTCTAATTCCAGAATTTTCTGACACCACCTATGCTGGACAGTTGCATACTGAGATGAGTCATCCACCAAGACTCCGAGATATGTTGAACATTTGCAACTTGGCTTCATCAAGCGAAGGAGAAAAACAATGAATCAGTTTTATTCAAAATAGCATTTCAGTTTTAATTTGATAGATTGTAGCAGTAGTATTAGGATTTTTGTTATGTAATTTATTATTTAAATCCTTCTCATGCATTTAGAGAGGGATCGGAAGTTGTAATATTTTTGGGATTTGGAGCTAACATTTCTGTACTTCATTCCTTATTATATTTATATGAAAGATCACATCTGGCGATTTTGTGCTTAAATTATCTTTGAAGTGTTGCATTTTTGTGCCTTTGGACTTAATTTTACATCGGAGTTACTAGGTCAGAGTATCACATTTCGTTTGACAGTCTGCAAGATGAATGAGGTATTTTTATCTGTTCATTGTTGATTTTCTCCGTTATATGGTATTCATTTGAAGAATTTGCTATCATTTATATATTTGATTTACATAATATTTCCTTTTTATATTATCATTTCTGAGTATAATTGGAATATTATCATTTATAGACATATATGAATGGTATATGATGATGAATGCAATATGCTAATATAACTCTATTTAATTTATTAAACAGAGTTATCTTTATTCGTTTCTGCACATTTCAATTTAGCTAATAATACATTTTCATGGTTATTATTAGATTGAAACAATCCTAAGTTGTATTCACATATTATTACCCGGGTTAAAATTAGAATTTCTTTATCAGCATTTAGTTTAGATTAGATAGTTTTATTATTCTGTCAAATTAGTCCCATTTTCACCCATTCAATTCAATCCACTTAGTTATAAGGAAACTGGTCCTTTAAATCCAGTCGGAGCCACCATCCCAAACGGAAAAGGAGCTGTCTTAAGGTCCCGACCGGGTGGTTTTCCCCCAATGTTTGAAGCAGAGATTTTCTAGGCTTCAACATTTTTTGCGCTAGAAGGAGGGCTTGAACCTCCGCATCACCTCGTACTTCCAAATTGCCCGCTGATTCCTCAGCATCCAAGCAAGAAGAAGAGGTATCCACTATCACTGCTCAAACCCACCATACTTCAGAACAATTAAGTCTTGAATCTCCTGAATTTCAGTCTCTCATCCAGAAACTTCAGAGCTTCTCGATTTCACCAAAGAAATCTGAGCTATCTCAAAGCAGTGAGACTTCGCAATTCAATCTACCTCACCCTCTTACTAGACTTCAGAGTGAAAAGCTCGGTATTGAACCTACTGAATTTCCTTTACCTAAAAGGAAAAGGGCAAAGAAAAATACTGAAGATTCTGACAGTGAAGCACTTTCATCCACCTCTTCCATCTCATCTTCCCCAGTGAGAAGTCAACCATCCACTCCCTCATTACATATCGTTGTTCACCAGGAATTGGGAACTTCAACATCTCAACCTGCTCACTCCTCAATATCAATTCCTTCCCAGACATCTGGAATCTCAACAGCAGTATCATCCACCACTGGTATTACAATGGCAGATCCATGGACCAGACCTGGTGCAGTCACTATGCCCGCACCATTACATGCATTACCTGATGCTCCTGAAAAATGGCTACCCAAGTTTAATCCAGAAAATGGAACCCAAGCCGAGGAACATATCAATAACTTCATGTTAGCAGTTAATTTGAAGGGAGTGACTGAGCAAGATGTCGTTGTTAGGCTTTTTCCTTATACAGTGCAAGGATCAGCAGGATCCTGGTATTTTTCCCTGCCTTCTGATTCTATTACCAGTTGGGACATTTGCCAAGAACAGTTTCTCACTAAGTATGGAGACGATAGATCTTTAGCTACATTAATAAATGATCTCTCCAATCTTAGGATAGAGCATAGGGAACCTATTAAAGAATTTAATGCTCGTTTCAATAAACTTTTGAATAAAATCCCAACGACTTCCAAACCAAGTGAACAAATCAGAAGTGAGTGGTATATTACTGCCCTACCTGCCAATATAGCTATTTTTGCAGACAGGGCCGCAAAACCAACACTTGCTGAAAACATGAAAGAAGCACTTGCTGTGGAAAAACGTATTAATGCTCTAGAAAAGAAAGCAGCTCTTGAGGAAAGAAAAACCAGAAAAGTTTCATTCAAAGAAGACTCAAAGAAGAAAATCTCAAAAGATCCATATGATATGGAAGGCCTCCAAAAGGTTCTCAAGACTATGTCAAATGAAATGATTGAAATTAAGAAACAAGTAGCTGAAACTTCAACCAAAAGGCCCTTTAAGAATTATAAGAAAACCGAATCAAAACCACCAAATATCGTATCTTATGCAGAATCAGATCAAGAAGAGGAAGAAGAGGAAACAATCTCATCAACTGATAATGAAGAGGAAATTGTTGAATGTCATGGCATGTGGGATTTCATACTGCCCAAATCCGATACAGATAATGATGAAGAAGCTTTACCTGTCTCTACTAGGAGTAAAGGTACTCCCGAACCTGTTCAGACAACTTCAAAGAAACGGAGTGCAGGTGCTGCTACAACAAAAGAAAAAGTACCTACAAAGAAATCACCCGCAGCAGTTCCCCAAAATCTACCTTCAAATTCAAGTACTCCTTCAACATCCAAAACATTAGTAGTATCCGATTCAATGTATTACAATATTGTTGATGATATGAAGAAAACTAAGGCAAACATTACTATGTTTGAACTTAGCAAATTAAAACATCAGCAGAAATTGCTTCTCAAAGAATTGAATGTTGTTCCCTATTCACCTCTTCCCAGTGCTAAAGCTGCAAATGATTCTGGTCAACCACCTTCTGGTATGATAGAAGCTACTGATTCAGTCCTGATTGGGGATAGATCAAATTCTCACACTCCACCCTTCCTTTTGACTTTTGAGATCTACAACAGAAATCTACACAATTGTTTGATTGACTCAGGGGCATCATCCAATATAATGCCATCTTCAATTTGTTCTAAACTGAACATAGAACCCCAAAAGTCTTCCATACACATTGTACAGTTAGACCGAAGCAAGGTCCAGGTTTTAGGAGAGATTAACTCCGTAACTATCAGGTTAGCAGCTGATCCACGGGTAGTTCAACGAATTGATATCTTAATAGCTGATATACCTGAATTTTATGGGTTGATTTTGAGTAGGGATTGGTCTGAAAAGCTCCACGGGTATATTTCTACCGATTGGTCTCACATGTGGTTACCTTATAGGGGAAAGCCAAATCAAATAAAAATCAATCGAGAGAAACACATGACCCATACTGTAACAGATTTTGAACAGAAAAATCAACCAATTGCATTTAATAACAACATCTTGGGAAATTATTCATCAGAGTCATTTTTTGGAAATCTCACTGCCCAACCATCCCCTTTCTCAGTAAACAGTTTAACATCACAGATTGAAAACTATTCACAAACTGATAGGTCAAGATGTTTTAGTGATACTGGGGACACTGTAAATAATCTTGTTAATACTTCTTTATTTTGGTCTTTATATTTTGACGGCTCTAAATCTAACGAAGGTTCAGGAGCAGGGTGTATCTTGGTTAGCCCGCAAGGTGAAAAGACAATGCTGTCCTGTAGGTTAGAATTTGAATGCACAAACAATATAGCTGAGTATGAAGCTTTAGTCCAAGGTTTGTATAAAGCAATTGGCCTTAAAGTGCAATATTTGAAAGTATTCGGCGATTCTGAAATTATTGTCAAACAGGTGAGAAATACAATTCACTGTCTTTCAAATCACCTCTAACATTATCAATCGCTGGTTCAAGAACTCACCACACACTTTTCTGCATTCAATATTTCTTCCATCCCTAGGTCTCAAAATTCAGCAGCAGACTTGCTAGCCAATGTTGCTTCCAGACTCATACCTTCTGAAGATTTTAGCCCAGATAGATTTTCAATAGAATTACTTTTTAGACCATCTGCCCCAGACAATGTCACAAATTGGAGAGTTTTTTACCATGATCAAGATATCTTGAATTTCATGACTTCAGAGAAATCATATGATGATCAAATTATCGACGAAGAAGAGCACGATTTACAAATTTCTTCAAAAAGTAATGAAAATCCCATTCCGAAATCTGTTGTTAGATTGGAGGACTTGTATGATATTAAAGACAGATTCAAGAAAGTCACTAATACCAAGCTCCAAAGTTCTACTTTGAAATTTGAATTAGTGAATCTTGGTTCTGATTCAAAACCTCAAAATGTTAATTTAGGACTTAATTTAACATCAGAGGAAAGGGATGCCTTCATTAAACTATTGAACAAATACAAAAATGTTTTCGCTTGGAATTATGATGATTTAAAAACATATGATACTTCAGTTATTGAGCACACAATTCCAATGCTTCCCGATATTAAACCTGTTCAACAGAAGCTAAGGAAAATTCATCCAAATCTTGAAGATCAAATCAAATCAGAACTTAATAAACTTTTGAAAGCCAAAATCATTTTTCCTGTCAGGCATTCCAATTGGGTTTCCAATATGGTACCTATAAGGAAGAAAAATGGTGATATAAGAATCTGTATTGATTTCAGAAATTTAAACAAGGCATGTTTGAAAGACAATTTCCCATTGCCAACCATGGAGCAGATACTTCAAAAAGTAGCTGGTTCTGAACTTATGTCCTTTCTTGATGGATTTTCAGGCTATAATCAAGTCTTGGTTCATCCAGATGACAGATTGAAAACAACTTTCAGAACGAAATGGGGAACTTATGCTTATCAAAAAATGCCTTTTGGATTAATAAATGCAGGAGAAAATTTCCAAAGAGCCATGGACATAGCATTTAAAGGTCTGATCAATAAATCAGTTGTTGTTTATCTCGATGATATAACAGTATTCTCAAAAAACAGAACCAATCATCTACATGATCTAAAACAAATATTTGAAAGATGTAGAAGGTTTGGTATTTCATTAAATCAGAAAAAATCTTTCTTTGCTTTGGATGAAGGAAAACTTTTAGGATTTGTTGTATCAAAAGATGGTATATACATTGATCCAGACAGAGTTAAAGAAATCTCTGATATTTCTTTACCTCATAATAAAAAATCCATGCAATCATTTCTTGGACAGATCAATTTTGTAAAAAGATTCATTCCTGATTTTTCTTTAATTGTTTTACCTATGCAAAATATGATCAAGAAAAATTCAGTATTCAAATGGGGGCATAAAGAAAAAGAAGCCTTTGAGTTAATCAAACAGGCAATCATTAATGCACCAGCATTAAGTACTCCGGATTTTTCTAAAGATTTTATTTTGTATACTTTAGCTACAGAGACATCTTATGCAGCTGTTTTAACACAACTCAATGATCAGAAAATTGAAGCACCAATTTCATTCTTTAGTTCAAATCTGCAAGGAGCTGAACTGAATTATTCCGATGTTGAAAAACGAGCCTTTGCTGTGTTCAAATCAATCAAGCATTTCAGACCTTTTCTCTTAAAAACTCATACAAAAATCATTGTCCCATTCTCTGCAGTGAGGCAATTATTAATTCAGAGAGAAGTAGGATAAAAACGAGCTAACTGGGTAACAGCCTTACAAGAATATGATGTTGATATTAAACCAGCTAAGATTGTTAGAGGACAAGGTTTTTGCAGATTATTAGCAGGAGCTCATAATATACCAGACAATGATCATTCAAATCAAGATATTCAAGTAAATCAGATAAGTGTTACGGATTCTGAGTCTCAGTATTCTGATCTCATCTATTACTTAAAAAATGGGTATGCTCCTTCTGATCTTAGTTATAAGAAAAAACGTGCTTTAAGATTAAAAGCTGTTAAATATGAGATCATTGATAATGTGTTATTTAGAAAAAATTATGATTCAATTTTGTTGAGATGTCTAGAAAAGACTGAAGCTGAAAAGGTTTTGCAGGAGTTGCATGATGGACCAGCAGGAGGTCATTTTGGAGGTGATACCACAGCTCACAAAATAATTCGTGCTGGCTATTATTGGCCTACCCTTTTTAAAGATACACATGAATATGTGAGAAAGTGCAGAATCTGCCAAACTGCAAGTGGAAGGCAAAGGAAACCAGCTTTTCCTTTGCAACCAGTAAATATTGAGCAACCATTTGAACAATGGGGACTTGAAATTATTGGTGAGATAGTACCTCATTCTTCCAAGCAGCACAAGTACATTCTTACTGCAACCGATTATTTTACAAAATGGGTAGAGGCAATCCCTTTGAAGGTAGCCAATTCTCATGCAATTATTGATTTCATAGATCAATTTATCATAACCAGGTTTGGTGTACCTCAAGCTCTTGTCTTTGATAATGCATCTTATTTTTCAGGAAACAATTTAATAGAATTTGCAGTTAAAAGAGGTTTTAAACTCAAATATTCAGCAAATTATTACCCACAAGGTAATGGATTAGCTGAATCCACTAATAAAAATCTCATCAAGATTATTAAAAGGACTATCGATCAAAATCAAAAGAATTGGCATAAATCTTTAATCTTTGCACTATGGGCTGATCGTATTACAGAAAAAGCTTCAATCAGAACTTCACCTTTTAATTTAGTTTATGGAAAAGAAGCTGTGATACCATCAAATTTAACTCTTCCATCATTAGCCCTAGTACAATTTATTGAAGAAAATCCTTCTTCATCCGTTCAATTAAGGTATGATCAAATCCTTAAACTAGAAGAAGAGAGAGATAAAGCTAGAATTGTTCATGAAAAACATCAACAACTTGTGAAATCTTCTTTTGATGCAAGTTCTACTGGCTCAAAAATTTTGTCAATTGGTGATCTTGTTCTAAAATGGGATAAGGCACATGAAGAAAAAGGGAAACATACCAAATTTCAAAAGATGTGGCTTGGACCATTTCAGATCGTTGAAAAGATAGGCTCAAATACATTCATGCTCCAAGATCTAACAAGTAAGAGAGAATCTCTTCCTGTAAATGGGCTTATCTTAAAGAAATTCTTCTCATAAGGAGGTAACCCCTTCTTAAATTGTACATATTCCTTTTTGCAAAGTCTTTTATTGTTTTTATAAATAAAGGTTGTTAATAAGTCTCTAATTGACTGTTTACTTGATAAAAAAAAAAAATTTCTTAAGAAAAATATTATAAATATTTATTTTAGTGTAAATAAGAATTTTTAGAGAAATGATTATAATCTTTTGATAGTTTTAAATAAGATGTTAAACTTTGAAAGATTATACCAATTATTTGCATAATCTTTTTGGAAAAAACTTGAGGAAAATGTAAATCATTACAAGTTTATTAAGCAGAGGAAGTTATCTATAAAAGTAAAGATTATTCAAGTCTTGGTACTCAAAAAACTCAGAAAATTGTCATCCATTGATTCTTAAGGATAAGACTAGTTCACCCCATTCATTTAGGTTGTGATTTTTTAGAATATAATTCTAAGAAATTATTGAAAACATTTTTAAGAGATAAGAGGTCTCATCATGAGCTGACTTACCATATTCATAAGAAATAATAAAACTGACATTACCAATATTGCCTATCAAAACAGGGTAATGGCTTATTAATATAAGACAAGGGGTCTCATCACGAGCCAGCTTGTTCAGTTTAATTATAACTATTGAATGGCATTGTTAACAACTGGCTACCAAACCAGAACAATGGCTCTTAAAAAAGAAATAAAAATAAATAAAAGACAAAAACATGAGATAACATATCTTATGAATTTATCTTATGAATTTATCTTTTAAAAAGTCATAATCTTAGTTGAATGGGACAATGAATAGTTAATGGTTAAAAGGTAACCCTGTCGAGACTATGAACGTTTGCGGGCAGCAGAGGCAATGCCTATGACAATAGAGTATATTATCAAAACCAAGCTTGAAGAAATCCACTTACTTCATTATTAATACCAATCAAAGCTTAAGACAACTCAAAATGTTTTTATTCTCAAGAAACTAGAAAGAAATTGTTAATAATTTTTATTCTTTTTCATAAGTTAGATTTTATTTTTGATTATCCTAGGATAATTTTTATTTACCTTTAAAAATCTTTACTTACTTAAAATATAGTATTCATTCTATTTTTCAGAGATAACTGGTTCTTTCAAGTGAATCGCCAATTGTTGTACCATACAACAACCCTCCCTTTTTCTTAAATTTTAGAAATAAAATTTAGAAATAGGGTCCCCTTCTTTTAGAAATAAAACACTTAGAAATAAAATTCATTGTTTTGGAAAATTTCATATTGTTACTAAACAGATTCAACATTCAAAAACTTACGATCCGATCTAATATACAAGGCCTTATCATAAAAAACAAATCAAATTTAAAAGTTCAATCGCAATCGGAGAATCGGAGATAACCTTTAAAAGAAATTTCATATGCCTATTTCAAATCATTCGATGCGATTAGTCCAATCGGAAATTTTCAATCGCTAAGAGTTTAAAACAGTTAATTATAACTTCTGATGCGATGCGGTCAATCGCAATCGATAAATCGGGACAGTCTTTAAGAAACTCTTTACGCTTAGTTAAAATTCCCCGATCCGATGTGCGTTTGATAATAAACGCTTTCAAAAGAAAAATCGAACATTTGTTCAAATTATATGGTAGACCCCACCATTAGAGATCGGAAAGATCTGCAATCGCAATCGATCAATCGGGATAAACGTATTGTGATCTTCATTTGCCATTCGAAAACTTCCGATGCGATTCATCTATTTGCATACGAAGATTTTTAGAATGAGTGAATATATTAATATATCACAAGCGCCAAATATTTATTGGTACGAAGGCATTCAATAACGAATCAAATGAATATGGTTTATGATTTGGTTTTAAATACTTAAGGGTGACCCAAAAGGAGCATTTATGCAATATACGAAACAAATAAATGAAAACCATAAATTCATAAATCATTCCATTTGAGTGGCTTGTTGATCACGACTGAGAGTTTATTGTCTTGCAGAGCCAAAGAACACCAAGTTCTTTCATTCACAGACAAAGGGACGCGGTAGCAGACGCAGAAATGTCAAAGAGAGGGAGAAGAAACAAGACTGCTCTACCAGTGAAGTTTGCCGAAACTCCTACGGTCTCAAAAGAAAAGCCCATAAAGCTAAGGCTAGTCACAGATACATCATGCCAAGGTCTTGGGAAAATGACATGGGACACAGTCTACAACCTATTGGAAAAAGAAGACCCCAAGGTCACAGTGGAGAAGGCATCAGTTCCAGACGAGGATAGCTCGGATTCTGACTCTGACATCAATGAAAGAACACTTGCAAATTCATTTCTACATCGAATTGCAGCCAGAGCCAGCATCATGCCTTACTATGATGTAGTCCGATGGGTTATCGACAGTGTAAAGATACAAGATAGAACGTTTGTTTCAGCATCTGGAGTGCCTTTCGGCTCGTTTAAAGCAGAAGACTTGAAAGCAATGTACCACCTTCCAGACCCACAGAAGGTGTACAACAAGGAATTTATCAAAGAATTTGCTGATGATAACAAAGTCCAATCCGACCCTATCAGAAATTGGAGGAAAAACCCAGAGAAGCACCGAAATGAAGCATCCGGTATGTATTCTGTAGATTCTCTTCTGCCTCCATATTGCTATGCAGCTGCCATGATGTGTAGGGTATTTGGCAATGATAATTCAGCTAGGTTTTCTATACAAATGGTCCCATTAATCCTAGCAGCTGTGAATTTCGACATTATGGATTGGGCTGTTATTCTTTCTGATAGAATGGCCAATAGGATCCTTGAATACAGACAAGAAAAAGATGCTGGAAATTCTACCCCCTTTTTCTTTTGTGCCTATATTCTTGATGCTATTTGTTTCAATTCCGAATTTCCCTTATTTGGATGGAAATGGACTCCCAATAACCCCCTTCCAATCCATATTTATCATAAATTCCTTTGGAAGATTCATTTCCAAGCTAATGTATATAGAATCTGTCATGGTTTCCTCATTCCTGTTTTCCAAACCATTTTTAATCGCTTTCCTCCTAGGATTTCTGATAAAGCTAAAGCCGACCTGTCTGCAATCGGAGATTGGTTTGGGGAGGAAAAATTTACTTACATCAGGGTTTTTGGTAGTATAGTGGAGCCGCATGTTCTTCCGTTTTTTGTTCCAGACAAACTTCTCGCTCAAGAAGTTTCTTATCAATTGACAATTGAAGGTATATCCAGGTCTTTGAATAACAGTAAGAAGAGAATGTGGCCTCAATTCCCACTTAATTGTGGTCATTTCACTCTAAATGATTTCTACATGCGTAAAAGGAAGTCTTCAAGATAAGAGGTCAGAATTTGCAACTACTCCCGAAGACACATGATTCCAAAAAAGATAGTATTCGATGTCACTGCTTCAGTTTCAATTGCTCGTTTCGAGCATGAACCAGATATGTTTGATGATTTGTTTGTTTCATTAGATAATTTTCCTCAGATTTTTGACTTGGTCAAGTCTGAATTTCAACAGGAGGAAATAAATAAATTTCTCTTATTTAGAAGCCAGAGATTGTTGAGAGTACCTCCGGACCAGCTGAGAACTCAAATCCAAAAATCAGAGACAGAAGGTACATCCGGCCAAACGCTAGTAGAAACATCTACCAGCAAAATCATTACACAATCGGCTGTCAACCAGCCGATTGTACATACTCAAAAAGTGGTCACTATTGACAAACCTGATGCCCCAAAGGGAAATACTGCTCAAATGACAGACAAATGCACAAATATCAATGATGAGGTGCATAATCAAAAGGATGGATCAGATGACAAAAGCACCAAGCAGAGCATAGATAAAGAGAAAGGAAAAGAAATAACTAAGGAGATTACGGTTTCCACTAATCTTGATATTTCTTCTCAGCTATTAAATCAATATGATCAGTTTGCTCAACAGCTTGGATTGCAGGATAAAGGTTCAGAACAAATAGAGCAGGATGTTGAAATCATTCCTGAACATCCTACAGGGCATATTGTATTAAAAGGTGAAAAGATCCCTCCTTTGGATGTATTTTATAGCCCTAAACATAAGGCTGTTGTCAAAAGACAAAGAAAGAAAAGAAAAACAGAACAGGGTATATTTTCTACTCCATCAGAGGAGTTGATGAATATTGTTTATAAGAACAATGAAATGAATCCATTTGAAGACCTTACAAAATTGTTCCAGTATACAGGAGCTTATAGTGCTGCAACAGTGGATAAAGTTGTAGAAGTTTCTCAACTAATAACTCAGAAAGATCTTCACATAGCTTCACTGGAAGAACAAGCTAAGGAGAATCAGCAACTGATCAGCCAATTGCAACAACAACAACAGGATCAGACATTCAGGTCTAAAGAATTGGAGAAACAGCTTGCTGAAGAAAAGAAGAAGGTTGATGAAAAGCTTTTAGGCAAACAAAAGCAGCTAAATGAGGAAATTTCTAAGTTACAGAGTCTGTTACAAAATGAGGAAAAGGCAAAAATGATTCAAGAAAAGGAATTTCAAGCAACTTTGGATAAGTTTAAAGATTATCCAAAGTTAAATTAATTCAAATCGGAAGCCCTTGAGGCTAATAAATTATTGACTCAGCAGTTAATTGAATTTTGCTCAAAACTGTCACAAGCAGAACCTTTTTGTGAGATTACTTCATCTTTGATCCAAACTATCATAACTCTTAGACAAGAAATAGATGATGCTGATGAAAAGATTTCTGAGTTTCTCAACTGGCAGGATACAGAAAAGGGAAAAGAAGCAAATCTTCTTAGGATAGAGGAAAAACACAAAGAAATCTTGTTTACAGAATGGGAACATCAATTAATGAAATCTGATAGAGCAATATCAAGGGCCATAAATATAATGAATAATCTCACGCAATTCATAAATGACAGCTTATATTCAATTAATCTCATTTCAGACTGTGTTCCTGGCAGTTTGCCAAAGATAAAAGAAACTGAAGACAGGGGGAGAGAAGAAATGGAAAGGAAAAGTCAACAAATCGGCAAACTTCAAACTATATCCTGGGATAGTATGTGGACTCATGTGATCAAGCCAAACAATCAACAGACAGCTATCAAACTTCTATCAAACGCTGTCGATTGTCTAATTCCAGAATTTTCTGATGCCACCTATGCTGGACAGTTGCATACTGAGATGAGTCATCTACCAAGACTCCGAGATATGTTGAACATTTGCAACTTGGCTTCATCAAGCGAAGGAGAAAAACAATGAATCAGTTTTATTCAAAATAGCATTTCAGTTTTAATTTGATAGATTGTAGCAGTAGTATTAGGATTTTGTTATGTAATTTATTATTTAAATCCCTCTCATGCATTTAGAGAAGGATCAGAAGTTGTAATATTTTTGGGATTTGGAGCTAACATTTCTGTACTTCATTCCTTATTATATTTATATGAAAGATCACATCTGGTGATTTTTGGTGCTCAAAATTATCTTTTAAAAGGTGAGGAGATCCCTCCTTTGGATGTATTTTACAGCCCTAAACATAAGGCTGTTGTCAAAAGACAAAGAAAGAAAAGAAAAACAGAAAAGGGTATATTTTCTACTCCATCAGATGAGTTTATGAATATTGTTTATAAGAACAATGAAATGAATCCATTTGAAGACCTTACGAAATTGTCCCAGTATACAGGAGCTTATAGTGCTGCAACAGTGGATAAAGTTGTAGAAGTTTCTCAACTAATAACTCGGAAAGATCTTCACATAGCTTCACTGGAAGAAAAAGCTAAGGAGAATCAGCAACTGATCAGCCAATTGCAACAACAACTACAGGATCAGACATTCAGGTCTAAAGAATTGGAGAAACAGCTTGCTGAAGAAAAGAAGAAGGTTGATGAAAAGCTTTTAGGCAAACAAAAGCAGCTAAATGAAGAAATTTCTAAGTTACAGAGTTTGTTACAAAATGAGGAAAAGGCAAAAATGATTCAAGAAAAGGAATTTCAAGCAACTTTGGATAAGTTTAAAGATTATCCAAAGTTATATGAATTCAAATCGGAAGCCCTTGAGGCTAATAAATTATTGACTCAGCAGTTAATTGAATTTTGCTCAAAACTGTCACAAGCAGAACCTTTTTGTGAGATTACTTCATCTTTGATCCAAACTATCATAACTCTTAGACAAGAAATAGATGATGCCGATGAAAAGATTTATGAGTTTCTCAACTGGCAGGATACAGAAAAGGGAAAAGAAGCAAATCTTCCTAGGATAGAGGAAAAACACAAAGAAATCTTGTTTACAGAATGGGAACATCAATTAATGAAATCTGATAGAGCAATATCAAGGGCCGGAAATATAATGAATAATCTCACGCAATTCATAAATGACAGCTTATATTCAATTAATCTCATTTCAGACTGTGTTCCTGGCAGTTTGCCAAAGATAAAAGAGACTGAAGACAGGTGGAGAGAAGAAATGGAAAGGAAAAGTCAACAAATCGGCAAACTTCAAACTATATC